>CM026170.1:1448128-1655628 GCA_014825975.1 Bombus haemorrhoidalis
AGAGAGAGAGAAAGTAAGGGAGTCGAGGGGGTGCAGTGGAAAAGCGGTACGATGACGTGTCTCTATATTAAGATCTTGAAAATGTGATTGCTTAAGCTGGACGGTCGTTTCTCTTTTCTCCATTTCCAACGTTTCCAGGCTTCCCTTTCCGTGTAGGTGTATACAGTCGGGCACAAGAATAAGCGGCCAGATAGTGGAAATAGGCATCGATGAATCGAAACGAAACGCGACTTGTTTAAAGAAAAACGTAAATACTAATTTCGATTATTTTTTACTGAATAATCGAACGGATCGAGCGATAAGTTGGCTCGCTTTCCATTAATGCATACATTCAAAGGGAATGTTTCAAGTAGAACGCAGATTTTTATGCAAATTCACGTTCTTGGGAATATAATTAAAAAAGTAGAAACTCGGTAGGAAATTGTTTTAGTCCCCAGCAAGTACCACAAAAAGCAAATTATAATTTGAATATCTTATACGTTTTCGTACATCGTGCTATGTACGTTCCGTGCAGTTTCGTGCCTTCAAAATTATATAAACGCATAGAAATTCCCAGCCTGATTACAAGAATAGTTTACAAAATGTGAATACGCCTGAATTTATAAATAAACCGTCTAAATATATTAGATTGTGTGAAAAGTTTCTTTGAAATATATCGTATATGTAAATGGATCAGTACATAACTCGATGAGACAAAGAAAACAAAAAGGAACAAATTAAATAAAAATATATAATAATTTAATCCTTTCTTGGTTTTTCGTCTCAGTCGAGAATCACGAGGTGGAGCTTTCACGTCGATTGAAGACCGCAGCCCATGAAATAGGCTTAGAAATCTGTTATAATTTCTTTTTTTACTTTTCGAAAAAAATTTGTTTGTATTCGTGAAATATATGTACCTCAAAATTCAACAACTTCGTTTCTTTCTTGCCCGTCTAAAAAAAAAAAAAAATCACAAAAGGACGCTGCTTCGGAACATCGTAATTCAGGACATCCCCCCAATGCGTTATTCGTAGCTTTCTTAAATAGATTTTCTGCGAGAGTAAATAATAGCGTCTCTTTTAAGTAAACGCGAATAAACTTATCGCTCGATAAATTAAACTCGAGTATGTAACGCCAGTACCACTAGTTCCATTAAACTTCATTGAAACCTAGTTCCGCTACCACCTGTTCTTTTGTTTTTGCACCTGACTGTAGTATATACGTGTATCGGACGATAAGTCAGCAGACTCGAGTAAGAAAACGGTTAACCAGCGAACTGTTCCTTTCTTTCTTTCCTCTCGATTCCCATAATCGTTGCACAGACTAGCGAGATGTCCCCTTAATGAAATGAAGCCTGTAATGAAAGGGGAGCACGGTAGCGTGAATAAGCGCGACTCCTGCAGAGCCACGTGGCCACGAAGAATATTCGCGGTAATTGCGTTGCGGAAAGCGACGCGAGCCAACCAGCGATTCAGCCGATCCACGTATTTAAAAACAGCTTTAGCCTGACTCCTGTAATTACTGGAATGCGTTTCAGCCTTGTTTCCTTAGCGATTTAGTGGCTGCGTCTGACGTCGCGAGCGTTGCCCGTGAAAACGTTCCCGACACCTTGGTAGATTAACACTGGCTTTCGCGTATCGACGAATGTTCGACGACTGATAAGTCTTTTGAGAAATTTTGTAACGAGAAACTGATCGAGGAATATTCAAGCTTCTTTTCCTCTTTCTCAATTACGTTTTCCGTTCTAATCGTTTGCTTACGAATACGCTGAATTTGATTGAAACACGTTGCGTAATTGTTTAATTCTTCGGAAGTTACAGTTTAGACTTTTAGAAAATGTTCCTTCCACAAAATTTACATAGTTTTACCTTGCCGGGGAAAATCTGAGGCGGTTGCTGGCGAAGGTGCCCACAAAAAATACTCTCGATGTTCGGCAAAAAAGATTATTCAACTGTTAACAATCGACGCTCAACGATTTACGATCGACAATTAACGATTAACGATCGATAATCTCGGCTTGTGTTCGCTTCGCTATGACGCTAAACCTTTCGCACTTTGCAGCTCGGGGCGCAATGAATCTTCGTTCGAAACCGAACGGATTCTTCTCTTTGTCGCCCCCCGATATCCCCACGACAGTTGCTGCGTATTCTTTGGAATATTCGGCGAAAGAACCGTAGACATATCGATGGTACATTAGCCATTTCGGCCTTACGTTTTCAAGGTATAGCGCTTTGTGTCGCGAAGCCGTTGGAAAGTCGGAGACACAAGAAATTACGACACCGAACTTCGTATACGATAATGAAGTTTATTATATAAATCCAACAGAGCGACGGTTCAAAGCGTTACGACAGAATAAGGTGCCGAGCGCTAATTTAGGAGGGTTTTTACGTCGAGGTTTTAGTCCCTTCGGAGAGGTTATCCTCGGCTGTGTATCAGAGGCGGCTTACCGTCTGCTTATTGTTTCGATAGCTGTGACGTGCAGGATGTTTCGTCTACCTGATGATACTGTTTCTGAGCGGGCAGCCTTCGTGACAGTCGAGTGCCGCCAAAAATTTCTACATCGAATACCTTTTCTTTCTTTCCAACTTACACGTCTTGTGCTTCTTCGTGTCTCGTACTCCCTCGAGGCTGCCAAAATCGTCAAATACTCGGTTTAATCCACGACTCTTGAGAGATCGTTTCGAGCTTCTCTTTATTCCCCATCTCTATCGCTTCCATTATCGTCCTACAATTTGATCGCAATTGTAGTTGCGCTTTAATTCGACTTCGCATCGATCGAAACTAACGACTTGGCTCGTAACAAATGGCGAAGAGAAATAAAAACGCGTTGATAAATAAATAACGCGTTCTCAAAGATCGAACACGAAGCGGAAAATTACGTCGCAACGAGACCGAAAATCGGATAGAAGATTTTATTTGTAGGATGTTTGAAAAGCAAAAAAGAAATAATAGTTTCTTGTCGTTGAATCTGTCCTTCGAAGTGACCATCGTGTACTGACCAATGAAATACAGCGTTGCAGTTAAGTCGTTGCTACAGATGACTATAGCCGCTCAATGTCGAGCACTTGGTTGCATTAAAAGTCGCTATTTATAGTCGTTGGGCGCTTCTTATGTCCCACAGGCGATTATGGCCATTCTTTCAAACGTCACGTAAATAAGTGTACGTAATTCAGCGTACTATAACTTTCTACTCCGCTGACCGACATTTTTTTTCTTTTTATACAATTCGTGTATCTTATTTACGAGATTCGTTCGATCGTTTTAACAGGCTGTGTACGTAGCTATAGCGATAAAAGTGGATGACGATATTTACTAAATTTACGTGTCGTTTATCGAAAACAAACTGTACAACGACGTATGACGAAATTTAGATTCGTCAAATTGATTCGTAAAATCCTACTTACTTTATTATCGGACTTGTTACTGACATACGACAAACGTTTATTAACATTGAAAATTTGCTACTCGTGAAATTTCTCTAATAATATTAGCTGATTTATATTCGACGGATGAGTGAGAATCTCAATTCCACCATCTTATTCTACCCAGTTTTTAAACAACGTATCGTTATTTCTTATAGGATGTGGCATACGATTGTTCAGAATGTTATACTTTATGGCGAAGCGAAATATAAATTTTAAGAAAATTTAAAAAGTGTAACACGGTGGAAAGTCGGCAGCCGACACCAGAGAAAATAGAAAAAGTAAATAAACAAATAAATATATTCAACGGAAATTGGAGGATATAGAATTAAACGAAACGCTCTGTATCCTTGCAACAGAGGATCGCTTTTAACTATAAATCATGGAATTTTTACCCGTCCCCATACCGGGATTATTCGAACGATCTTGTGTCAATGTTTAAGATTTACCGTGCGCTTGGTGTTTACAGAGTCCAAGGAATCTAGTCTCGTTGATAGAAGAGCAAACTGGGATTCTAGTTGATGCCGGGCTACAACGAACCTGAAGCGTTTCTTCAAATTCGCCTGCGATCGTTCCGAGCCGCGTGTCCGCGCTTTATGCATGCGAAGTTTGCCGTCACGAAGGACGCTATAAATTTTCGAGCAGCCATTATGCACTTCCGTTGGCAACGCGTCGAAATGTCAACCATTTTTCCACGATCGCAGATCTATTGTTGCATACTGATTCGATAAACATTCGAAGATGTCGCCTTCTTCTCACTTCGCTAAATAAATATTATAACGTTTAAAGCACTAACTGTCTCGATCTTCGAAAGAAAAATATGCTTTCTCGCTTGGTCAACGAAACATCTTTGCACCGTAGACGATAGAAATTTGAGAATCAAAATTATATCTCGTTATATGCTAGCAGAATATTATTTCTATCAGGTCGTGCGAAAAGTTTCTTTCGTTTTTGTTGAAGTGGTCACCGCTTCTAAGAAAACTCTACATTTGGTGTTTTAGTTTCGCCGAGCACCGAAGCCATCGACAGCGTATAGACGAAAGATTGGGTCGAAGGCAAACCATAAACCGTGGACAGGCGACGACGGCTTCAGGGTTTTTAGGGTAACGTTGCTAACGTGCGGATCTGGACCAGCTCAATCGTATTCCGATTTGTATTCAATATTTAAAATATATTTTCTACCTTACACTTTATCCACGCGTCCCTTCGTATTCACATACCATCTAATAATAATAATCTCAAACAGTTTTATAAGGAATTAATGAATGAACAACATTTTCCGTTTTACGTTATTTTATCGAATCACGTATGGTCCATTTTGTTCTATCAAAATAAAGATCACAACGTTCGACAGATTAGGTTTCACGTTTGCGCAAAGATGCGTCGTTGTAAAAGACGTGTCTGTAAAAGAAAGACACTTTTCGGACAACCTAACAGTCGCGCTCTTTAAATTGCCATTTAGTAATCGCAGTAAGTTGCAGTAATAAAGTCAGAAAATAAGAAAACAGTCGTTTGGTCGCCATTTAGCTCTATGCTACAAGAGTGGCGCGTAGAAAGTATTAGGTCGTCCGGAAAGTTTCTTTCGTTTTATAAGGAAATAATGGATGCACAACATTTCCCATTTTATATTATTTTATCGACGATCCATTTTATTATCGATGATCATTTCTTACGTATGATCTATTTTGTTCTAAAAGAAAAAGACGTATCTGTAAAAGAAAGACACTTTTCGGACAACCTAATTTCCATCGATCGTGTTTGTCAGGATAAATTTAATTGGATGGATTCATGCTAACGTTACGTAGTCGTAATCGTTAATGCGTTAATCGTTAAAATTGTGATTTTTCCTCCCTTGGCGTGAAAAAGGAGATTCAATATTCAAATTGCATCTTTCTAAAAGGGAAAATATCTGAAATAAGGTACGGGCTTAATATCTTTAATTGAGAAATTTATTGCTAACAACGTCCTTCGACAGTGAGTTTAAGGAGGGTGTCCTGAATTAGAATGTTCTGAAACAGCGTCTTTTCCTGATTTTTTTTTAGAAGGAAAAGAAAGAAACGAAGTTACTGAATTCAAAAAAGTTTATTTAAATAATTAAAATTTTTAATTTCACGCTATTTTCTGCCTTCTTTTTAGTTCATCGAGAAGAAAAACATACAATGATTTAATCCCTTTTTGCTTTTTCGTTTCGCTCAAGAATCACGAGATGGATCTTTCCCGCCGATTGAAAACCGCAGCCCATGAAATAGGCTTAGAAATCTGTTACAATTTCTTTCTTTTACTTTAAAAAAAATTTGTTTGTATTCGTCGAATATGCGTACCTCAAAATTCGACAACTTCGTTTCTTTCTTTCCCTTCTAAAAAGAAAAAAAAAAAAATCACAAAAAGACGCTGTTTCAGAACATTGTAATTCAGGACACCCCCCTCGAGTGGTTTCTTTCTTAATGATCGGTTTCTTAGGAAAATAGCTGCAACTTCTTCCATCGCAAACTCACCGAAGCATCTTATCCAAGTTTTTTAACGAATCATCAAAAACTAAAGCTTGAAACAGGACTTACACAGAGTGTAATATATCGGTTGCTTAAATCAGCACATTTCGAATACCAGTACTCGTGATCGCAATAAACGACAAGTTTCGTTCAACGTATTCCGTAGCCGTACGATAAACGGATCGCGCGAAAGAGTATGGACGATCGATGGATCAACGAAGCATCGATTCGCTTTAATTGGCGCGCGTTAAACACGACGACGCGAGTTCTCGTGGCGTAACGCGAGATTCACGCGTTTCGAGAATTCCGCATGGTCGAGTCCATAATTCAGCTCGGTTGTCTCATTATCCACGCTTTGTGGCTCGGATTGCTTGCATTTTTCAGAGCGTCCATTAATTTCGACGCACGGCGACATTTAAAAAAGAACTTGCAATTACCAAATACCCGGATACTTTGTAAATAAACTGTCCGTTAATTTAATTCTATAATTGAAACACCTTATAATTTGCATCTGTTGTTTGCTCGCGAAATTACCGTCCAGTTTCAAACCGGATAAAGTTCGCCCTTAAAATAACGATCCTACTTTTCGTTTGTCTACTTTCTCTTTTTTTTTTTTCTTTCAATCTACGACTTTATTATACACGTGAGCGCATTATACAGAGGCCTGTACATGGAAAGTTTGAATTTCAAGCCTCGATGGTAATTAACTCTATAACCCAGAGGTTTCACCCTTAAAACAACGGGTTGTAATTGCCTGTAAAATCTATATCGCGTATGGAGGCCAGTGACACGCGAAGAAATGAGAATCTATATCAGGTATGCAGGCCAACGGTACGAAGAAAGGAGAATTCGTACCAAGTATAGAGCGGCTGATATTGTGAGATTAAAGGCGACAGAACGATGCAGATCGACGTAAGACGTATTGCTGGCAACCGTTCGCCTTTTCAATGTTACGTAGAAATAAATTACCGGATATTACGATACATGTAGAATTTCCTGTCGAAAATTGGTTATCGATAGATGGCTAAATAAAAAATTGGAAGCAACGATAATGCTATATCGTACAAGTATTCAGCAGGTAGACGCGTGCTTTTGGCAGAAAGCGAGTTTATAAAATTACATACAAGACGAAAGAATATGTAATATGCTAAAAGGGTGAATAAATACAATTTCCGAGATTATTTATTATGCGACAAATTTGACTTTTGCTAATTGTCGTACATTGTTGAATTAATGGCAAAAAGAAATAAAGTGCTTCTAAACGGATAAAAATATGACAGACGTTAATTCAAGAAGCAATGCTTAGAACTAAAGGATACACGAACTACTTAATAATTTTCTTTTATTTGCAAGTAATTTACAATGAATTCTCATTGACAATTATAAGTAAATTATTCTGGCGTGCTACTATAACGTGAATAATAAATGATTATCGTACGTTTGATTCTAGCTGAATCTAATGTAACCAATTAACACTAGAACTACCGATAGTTAGCACGAAGCTGTTTCTACCAAAACCAGTGAAAATGACCGGTCTTTAAAAAACACGTAATAATGGAATATTTTTATATTTATTGATTCACTACTTTCTTACAGAAGGAATTCCATGTTATGTAGTAGATTTTTTTTTTTTTGATCCGCATTATTGATCCATCTGGGCTGCCTAAACGAGAGTTGACATTTTTATAAAATTGTAGAGCCAGTCATTTTGATGGTTGTGGTATTTCTAACGTTAGCATCGATCCGCAATTTTCTCGATAACTCGTATCATCGTATCGAATGACGCGCGGTAAAAATTTTGAAAACGTGTGGCAAGTTGTCGAAAACGAGGAAACTGGTTAATTGGGGTTTGATAAACGGATTGCAGGTTTGACAAATACCAGTCATTTTGACTGCTATTGGTACAAGTAGCATTAATACAAAATTATTTTCGGTTTGAATACGTAAAAAACAAAATAAAATTCATTATATTATTCCTTTAGTTATCGTTAGTAGCGAAAATCATTACATCAATGTGGAAAAAAGACATAAGTAGAATTGGTATAAGTAGCCTTGATACAAAATTATTTTCAGTTTGATTACGTAAAAAACAAAATAAAATTCATAATATTATTCCTTTAGTTATCGTTAGTAGCGAAAATCATTACATCAATGTGGAAAAAAGACATAAGTAGAATTGGTATAAGTAGCCTTGATACAAAATTATTTTCGGTTTGATTACGTAAAAAACAAAATAAAATGCATTATATTATTCCTTTAGTTATCGTTAGTAGCGAAAATCATTACATCAATGTGGAAAAAGCACATAAGTAGAATTGGCATAAGTAGCCTTGATACAAAATTATTTTCGGTTTGAATACGTAAAAAACAAAATAAAATTCATTATATTATTCCTTTAGTCATCGTTGCGAGAGTCACTACATCATTGCGGAGAAAAATATAAGAAGAAATTTTAAAATAGAATTGTCAAACCAGTTATTTTGACTGGTGTGGTAGTTCCAGCGTTGATATTAGCTATGATATGCTGTTGTTCGTTTACACCAGATAATTAGACGATCTACGGTAACCGAAATTTACAACTTTCGCTAACTCTCTAACAAAGTATTAGCAAGTAGTAGCTTGCAGTCGTTATAATTCGCCATTTATTTCTACGATTTATCAATGTTGAAGTGGTCACCGCTTCTAAGAAAACTGTACATCTGGTCTTTTAGTTTTCTCAAGCATCGAAGCCATCGACAGCGTATAGACAAAAGACCGGATCGAAGGTCCTGGCCATAAACCGTAGGACGATAGCTTCAGACTTTTCAGTCATGGGGTAACGCTGCTAGCGCGAGGATCTGGACCAGATCGATTGTATTTACGCTTCGGTGTTTAAAATATATCTTCTACCTTGCAATTTATCCACGCGTTCCTTTCTTCGCATACACCCAATAACCTCAACAATCGAAGTTCACACATTCTTACTACAAATCGATCAGAATGTCCAAACGCTTACTCACCGTGCAAGTATCATTATTTCTAGTGGAAAAATCGGAGCGTAAGATGGACGATCAGCGAGAAAACGGAAACATTATTCGATACTTAAAACTTGCTCGAATTCTGTAGAATGACTTTTCGACTCTCTCGACTTTCGAAGGTGCAACGATTCCAATTCACAAGGATCAATCTACCCCGGGCTGTAGCAACTCGAACCGGAAGTCGAAGAACCGTAATATCGTTATAGACCCTGCCGTTAAGAAGCGAGAGAAGTCGAGAGGAGGAGCCGGTAAAAACAGAGAGGAAACAAAAAGGAGAGGAAGGAGACTCGTTATCTGGATGTTGCTCGCGAAAACGCTTTAAGCTACGCGATCCTTCAGCCGTGTAACGTCGATTTTACGTTTCAATCGTGCTCGATAAATTCGACACGCGAACAAGCCATTTTCGCGGAACAGACCAACCGCCGAAACATATTTCATTTTCGTTCCTTTTCTTTCTTTCTTTTTCCTTCTTCCTCTTTTTTTTCTTCTCCTCTTTTGTAAAGCCCTCCGGTTACATCTACCCTCTCGTTATCGTTATCAATGGTTCAAGAGGGAAAGAGAAGGATTGTTGCGAGTCTCGGCTGTGATCAAAGAAGCGCGGAAGGCGTAGAACGCGAGAGGTCGTGTTACATGGAGTATTAAGGGAAAACAAGCCGTCGTAAAAACTGGGATTCTTTGAACTTGGAAATGAGAGCACAGCCTTCTCGGCCATGTTGAAGCGTCGAAGAAAGAAGCGAGGCGCAGTTTACGCCTTGATTAACGCCGGCCAAGCTGTGATCAAAGCGTGATCAAACCAGGCAAAGACGAGAAGGGAATCGAAAAGAAAAACGGCCAAGTGACTTTACTTACTTTACTTGTTTCTATCGGGAGTTCAGTAAGTACGTCGTGGCGCTAAATCTTTTAACGTGACGTTGCAAGAGTTTGCATGATCGGAGGATAATGAAATCGCGTTGCGAGCTGAATTTTGAAGAAAATCGAAATTTTGGAAAATTTCCAAATATGTCCGAGATATAATAGATACTAAACTGGGCTTGCTAGAACGTATTACGATCTATAAATTATCAACTCGAATGCATAGAATGTACGAAACGTGTCTGTAAAAATTGCAGTGTTAAAATTTCATCTCTTCGCAGCTGTCTGTCTACTCGGCGATTATTCAAATACACGTACACCGTTGGTCGTAAGTATTAAAACAGTTATTAATATTTAGCGTAAATTGTACACGTTACGTTGCTTTTATTTATTCGTGTCATAAATATTTTATTTAATTTGCCTCGCGCACTAAAAATACACGTACAACGTTAAACAAAATAAAATTTGCCACATTTTTCCAATACGAATGTAGCGGGTAACTGTCAGTGTAATCGAGTAGTCTGAAAATCACGCCTCTGACATAATTTCGTTATTCTGCATTTTTCTTCTTCTCCTTTTCTTATTCCAAACCATAGAATCTCTGCGATTTCGTTCGAAGCATGAATTTAGGCCCACGGTGTATAATAGTGGAACCATCGCGGTCCGAAGAGGGAAACACGAGCGATGGAGCGTACTCGTGATTTTCTCGTAGAAAACCGGGCAAACCGACACCGACCAACGGCACTACACGGCGAAGAAACGAATTTTGGGGCGGGTTTTGATGGAGTAGCTTGGAGTGTTCGCTCCATTGCTCGAGCGTTGGTAATTTTTTGCCAAGTCTTGACCTGATGCTACGGGTGTTCGGGAAATATGTTCGTTTTAGAAAAAATATCGGTCATGTTGGAAGGAAACTAGAGCAATGGAAAGTCGTTGCGTTTGTACAAGTAGCGGACGTGATACGATTTTCAGAGAGGAAAAGATAGCGTGTTTTTTTTTTACAGATAAACGTTATACACTTTTGGAAGTTTTAAATCAGTTGTGAATTTTGTATGGCACGAGTTCTTTCGCTTCGTCGTGCTTTTTCAATTGGCAAGAATGCTCCAGCTCGGACGAACTTGTTTATTTAGAGTCTTTTGAACGGTTTTTATTACAATTTTTTATTAGAACGTTCTCTCCATCCCTCTATTCGAATCTTTATTTCCAGTAAAAAAATATTTATCCATTTTTTAGTTTCATAACATTATAAAATCTGTACGAATCGTAGAATTTTCTTCGTAATCGGAATGTTTCGATATCGCGTTGATTATCGAAAAAGAATTTCGCACGAAATGTTACGTAGTCGCAGTCACTGTCCGCTGACACTTGAGCTAGTAGGAGTGGTCAAAGCAAATTATCGAGCGATAATTTTTTATACAAATTTTCACTTAACGATAAATAAGTAAGTAGTCTGCAATTTTTTCATTTGGAAGTGCACATTATCGAGGATGTAAAAATACGTAGACATCGACAGCGATGAAACAGCCGCGATATTAAAAACCAAAGCAATAACATAAATTGCCGGAAGAAAAAGTTGCGAATGCAACGTCGACCTAATTTTAAATTAAGCTTTAATGGATTAAACCGAACAAACAAGCGTCGGTAAATGAAGATAGCGGTAAAGAAATGCGCAAGGAGATCGATTAAGATGGACCATCCTGTACGTCTGTCGCAATGCGTAGAAACGCTACGTTGTATGTTGTACAAAGTCTTTTACAATATATGATATTATCGAAAAGTTAGCGATAATCATTTTGAAGGAAAGCATCGATCGATATCGATCGAGCGGAATTTGCCTTGAAAAGCTGGCGATTTCAGCAAAATCGAGCTCGCACGATACATAGAGCTGGAGGAACGCTGTGCTCATCGAGTTCCGTCGACCCTTAGATTTAGTGACTGTAAGTGGCAATGTAGAACCGTCACCCTCTCACGGCTCTCTCGGTGCTTCTACTTCACGGTCCCCTAAAAAAAAAAAAAAGAAAAAAAAAATGACCCGGAGAGCCTAACCGATGAGATTTCAAAGCTACAAAAACCGTACGAGGATGGCTCCGCCCAAGCGAAATTTATTTCGACTCTTTTACTCACTCGCGCCCTCCATTTTATAACTCGTGTACCTACCCAAGCGCCAGCAATTCACCGGATTTCTTTAATAAAAAGGCAATCTCGACGTACGGGTGGGGATTTTTGTTGCTTTATTAAAACGCTCACCCGTTATCGATTTACATCGCCTGCTACAATGAAAAACAATGGTAAGATAAATAAGGGTAGATTACTGTAACACGCAATGCTGTTGGTAAAAGCATCGGGAAGAACACCAAAATGAAGAAACTCCGATGTTCTACGATGTTCTTTCATTAGCCCCGACACAACACAACTTCTCTCCTTTTCTCTCTCTCTCTCTCTCTCTTTTTCTTTCTTTCAGCTATTATAGCGCTCTGAGAGAATCTTTTCGCCAACGAGACACCGTATCGATTTACCAGCTACGAACAATCAGGATAATTACGTTCAAGGGTACTTTTCGACTCCTCGCGCAGATCCCAGGATAACTGACAATTTGTGTCTTAAGCTCCTAAATTATTATGTTAGGCGGGTTATGCAAGTCGGATTATTCGAATCGAAATCGTTTGGATTCGTGAATACGATTTTATATAAGTGGATAATTTTATTGGAGGGCGGATATGTGGGACGAGATTGAAGGAAGATTTGTTGCCGCGAGACGATATTTCTAATTCGAAATCCAGTAGAGAAATACGTATGCTTCTAGATATTAAAAATTGTTGTTCAAACGTATCGTTAAGGATTTCGAAACGAGTCCAGTGTCACGACCGGCACGCTTCGATCCCGATGGACCGACGATGGAAATAAAAAGATGTGGCGACTGTCGCGTAAAATCACGAGTCACAACTCAGATTACAAATAAATATAAGAAGGTCGAGTCGGAACACAGCTATTAACTTTCCTTTTCTTTATTGCGCTTCATTATGCGCTCGATAATTACAATCACGTGTACACCGAGTCGGCACGCACTAATTACACTAAGGGTAGAAACGCGGTAAGAAGATATTGACTGTTCGAAAGTTAAAGAATCGGTGAAGTTTAACGACGATATTGTGGCGGTGGAAAGCTAGCGATGGGTGGGTCTAAGGACAGCGAAAAAAGCTGATTTGTTTCATTGGCAGAGCGAGGGAAATAGACTTCGCTGTCAATTGGCTGATTTTCCAAGTTGATGGGCGAGGAAGGCTGCCAACCGCCCTTGAGAGAAAGTTGCTAACGGAAGATACCGAACGTGAGAGAAACTGACCTTCCCGTATCTTGCCGTGGTAGGCAAAAATATAAACAACGCTTGTTTTTTAGTCCGAAGGACTTTAACTATGAAAATGGTTTCGTGGTGGGTCCTTAAGAATATCGAGGGTACGCGGCAAGAATGCGTAAATATCTGTTTGTCATCTTGCCCTCGGCGTGCTGTCTGGTCCCTGATGCGCTTGACGTTACACGGCAGTCGGCGACGATGTGTATCGCCTAACGAGTCACCAATATCCCAACGATCCTTCCGCAGAACGTTCGATGTGACGAACGCATGGATAGCGGGAGTGTTGAGGGGTGACAGAGAAAAAAAGAAACGGATCCGATCGAAAGTGAAATTGTAGGAGCTTCGGTCTTGGAAAGTCACGGCTGGAAGTAAATCGTAATTAGCGTAAACCAAGTGCTAAGAAATAAATTCTCTCTTTTTTTTTTTTTCTTTTACGTGACACTCGCAATGGTTAAAAATGAAGAAAAAAGAAAGACAGTGTAGAAGGAATAATATTTCTAAAAATTATATAGGGAAATTAGATAGGGAAATAGATTAGCAAATGGAGTCATCCTGACGCATCCGACGCTTTGTTAAAACGTGTTAACTGTAGAAAGAGATAATGAATTGTAGTATCGTGGACGAAAGGCCACTAAGGAATATCGGGCGGAGCATAAACAATGTCGCGAGAAAGCCACAAAGTGCAACAATGGGTCGTCGGGCCTTCGATCGAACAGTTACGCGGAAAAGACCTGTGCGACCCTGGTCACGGTTGCGGAACAGGTGCGTGGTGGGGCTCAGACAAAGGACAAAGGGATGCTAAGGGAGAGGGACGAATTAACAGTGAGCGTGAGTTAAGTCAGAGAGTGAATTGCGTTGAGATCAACTATTTAGTTGTCTTAACTTTAAGCACATTGCTGTGTTTAGTTCAGGTTGAACGACCATCGTTTAACCAACATTTGTTTAATCCATTTATTGTAAATAAACTAATTGCAGCAAAGATCCTGTAATATAAACATCAAGTGGCTCGACCAGCAAGAGAAGCGCGCAAACGCGAATGAATAATCTCGAATCGAACGAAGAACAAAAAATTTCTTTTTATTTGGAAGAATTTTACGATCAATTGTCATTGAGAATTATAAGTAAATTATTGTGGCGTGGTTACCATGTCGTCTTTAATAAGCGTTTATCGTTTGTTCGATTCTAGTTGAATCTAACGTTTCAATCTAAAGGCTAGTACGTATACGCATAAAAATTGATTGTCGTAAGCGTACGACATGGTGAACGTAAAACGAAGCGTTTTCGCAGCGCGAAGGTTACACGACTGGATTTATTTTCATTTATTTTGAAGCGCCACTTTTCCATAGAGCGAGGAACTCGCTGGAGGAGTAGAGGAGGCAATTATCAGGTCTGAGTGGGATGTTAATAAAAAGAATAAAAAACGAGTCAGAATCGAAGGAATAAGAAATTGCAAACTCCCTAAATTCAAGTCACCGAAATCCAGGTAATCGATTAATCTGACCAAATGTACACGCAAATACTTCTTCGTGTCACTCCGGCCATTTATTATCGTCAAACAGTAAAGAACACTTTGTCAACCAATTTCCATCTCTGGCAATATCCTCTCGTAACAATTCTGTGGAACAGGATCAGCAGTTTGAGAAGGGAAGCGAGAAAGCCACTTCACCGTGAGATGTTAACCGAAACTCAAGCCGGATCTGCATGACGCGAAGGAATTCCAAGGATCCGCAAGCATCGAATACGCGGTTTCGTGTATCGGCCGGAGAGTCGGTCATTGATCAGCGTCACGAGGGTAAATCTTGATTTTAGATGCGTCACGGTACGCATGGCCAACGAGCAACGGTTCGATATAGTTCTCGGTCATTAAAGTGCCATTAGCCGGGCTAACTTGTCCATCACGGAAATTAATGTTATAAATCCAGCACTTTAGAAACCATGCCAGACCAGCCAACTCTTTTTCCCTCGTCCTTTCGGTTACACCCGCTGTTTCTGTCATTTTGATATCGCGTTAGGTCATCTCTGTTTCCAGTTTCATTGAAGAACACAGGAAGTTTCTTGCCGCGTTTCCGAGTGTCCGTAATTGAGACACGGCTTGCAGAATTCCAGTCTATTTCCATTTCTGACGGATAGACGAATAGCTTTTTCCTTCGGTGGATAAAAATGAGAAATATTTGTTAAACGTTTATGCACAGTGTTTGAAAATATGGCAGCGGGTTGTACGAATGTCTGTAGAAATTGATATATCCGTGAATACACTTAAAAAGATGAAACCCACGCGAAGATTTATACGTTTCGTTAAATATCTCGAGTACTTTTAGATATTTTTTTTTTTTTTTTTTTTAGATATTTTACATAATTTTATATATTGCGTGTATTATTGCGTCAATTCTCCAACGATACGTAAACGCTCGTATAACGAAACTATTAGAAAATAATAGCCGTTAGAAGATCCGGATAACGTTATTCAACGCAAATTGTTCACCAATTACATGTATCAAGTAGAATACAGGCATACAGCCGCGAATTTGTTATCAGCCACTTCAGCCGGCCGAAAGCCAGCGATTCAGCCGCTCGACGTTGCAAAACCTCTCCAACATCTGGTACAGCTGAAAAACGAGAAGAACACCGGTCGCAAAACACGAAACACCGTTACTCGTATAACACGTACCCGTTGTGGAATCACGATTCTCCGGGTAAATTCACCTACAGACGCTGTGATACAACTTGCGCAGGCACAGTCGCGAAACAGTCACCGCATCCTCATCATACCTATCATACGATACATAACATTTTCCCATTCTTCGAGTCGAATTTGCCATAGGAGACATTCCCAAGCAGGTATCCGGTTCGAAGTAACGCTTGTCGCGAATTCCGTTGTGCTTCCACGTCTTCGTCGTCGTCGTCTTCGTCTTCGTCGTCGTCGTCGTCGTTGTCGCTGTCGTTGAGAATTTCACGATGAAACTCGTCGGCACACGCGGAAACGGATTTGCCATCTTGAAAAATAAGCGCACAGCCTATTACAGTGAAGGCTGCACGTGGCCTAACGAGAAATCGATATCGGCTCGCGGTGGAAACGTGGACGGTTTTCCTGGTCCCGTCTCGGCCGCTCGGACACCTTTATCGTACGTTAGCACGATTTGTCGGACGGAGTGATAACGAGGATGTAAGCGGAGAGAGACTGGCATGTCTGAACGTTTCGTCATTCGACGGTGAAAAATCTCGTCGACCGAAGAAGATCGTTCGTCGTTCATCTTCGCTTTTTCCTTCGTGTCCAGCGTACCTTACGAGCGGATCTTCCGGATTATCGTGAGACGTTGCACATCCACTGTGAGTATTAGGACACCTGAGCCAGCTTGCACGATAATTTATTATGTAATTATATAATCAGATTGCCGGTTTCGATGACTCGTCGCTGTATGCTAGGGAATTTGTACAATTTTCTTAATAATATTAATTTAATGGTCGCGGAGAAGTCCGTGCTGACATTGGCCGCGTTTCCTAGTTGTTTCGTTAGAAACTTGCTTTATGCGCGTCGCGTTCGTACGTCTTAGGATGTAAATTGTCGAATTAAAGCGAAATCTGGCGAAAGTTCCCCTATATTTGTGGCAGTCTATGTACCAGATTCTCTGATTTGGCTTTACAAAGGAATTATAAGTGCAGAAATATATGGAATGGGGAGGACGGAGATTTGATTTTAAAAGCTGGAAGCTTTTTTGAAAAAATCTGATGGTGAATGTTGGCAAAATGGAAGGATTAAGCTTGCCTTGTTAATCGTGGACAGAATGTTGAAAATCTGCTAGATAAATTTGGATTGATGTTCGAAAAGTCGAGAAGGGTTTGGTAAAATCTGAAGATTAAAAGACTCGAGTTGAAGGGCGAAGGTATGGTGAAATGAGAAGACTGAATTCGAATAAGTCGCGGGATGTTTGATAAAATGCGAAGGTAGCAAGAGTTAAGAGTTGGAGGCATCGTGGAATGAAAATGTCCGGTTTGAGTCTGTCGAGGAGGAAATTTGGAGAATGAAATAAACGAAAAATTGGAGGATTTTTAGCGAAACCTGAAAGCGAACGAAATTTAAAAAGGAAAGGATTAAAGGTGAAAATATCGGAAAGATATAACTCGAGGGCGAAACAGATCGGCAACTGGAAAAAGTCGCGACACGACGAAGAAATGGCAAGTTTCAAGAATAACAGAGAAACTTTCCGGTAAGAGAGCCCGTAAAACAGAATGGTAAATCGAGTAAATTAAGTCGAAAGATGGAGCTCTAGTTTTTCAATATTTGAATTGATAATTATAATGGCGCTTAAGCAACTACGTTCTTTTTATTATTTAAAGGATAGATAAAAAGGTCGTAATAATTCAACAACTCGAATATAAAAGAAATCTTACAAGAAAGTTTCTCCGTTATGATGTTTATAAGCGAAATCAAGTAATTTGAACGTTGCAGTGATTTGAAACGCGGCAAATAACGATATCATCGAGCGTTGCAAACAATTTTAGCCAACAAGTTTGAAGAATATCTTGGAAAAATGTTGGCGATACGAACAAATAAAAAAATGCCTGCCTTTCTGATTTCTCTATCGTCCGCCAAAACAACAGAAATAAATTGGACATTAACGCCACTGTGTTCCAACCGTCTTGTACTATATTTTTTGGTAAATCCGTGCCTGTTGTAACACGAATTGCAATACAATGGAATCGATATACACCTATTTCGATTTCGAACGTTCTGCCCCTGTTACCAGCCAACGCTGTAACGTTTCCCGAGCGAAATTAAGGCTGTGTCGCAATATCGATTGGTTTACAATTGGCGCAACGTGTCTGCAAGGTACACGACGAATTATCTTTCCAACTTCTCCTATACAATGAACTCTCTACATAAATTGGACGAATAGAGAAAACGTGAAACTTCGGATCTTCAAGTTGTTTTATTGTTACGGACATTGTTAACAACTATGAAATGAAATATATTTTCAGAAAGGAAATAATCATGGTCTTGAAATATTTAAAACGGAGCATCTACACGAAGGAACTTACATAATTCGGTGGCGCAAAGACACTCGACGCCATCAGACCCTCCATTTCTCAAATTTTATCAGCGACAGCGAGAATCACCTGTCGCGTAATACAAGAACTCTTCTGCATTACCATACCGCGCGTTTTGTCCCGCAGAGAAATGGCACAGCTTGTTTTACGTACCTTCTACTTACCAGGTAGAAAAATTGAAACATCTCAATGCTAATTTCTAAATCGATCGTTACGCGCTAATTACACTTCGTTTTACTTATTTACGTAATCATTGACAGATTCGAAATCACACAGATTCGCTCGATAATTCTATTTAATTTCATTATTCATTTGCCTTCGTGCTTAGGTAATAATTGATAAACTGATCGTGTAACTATAACCATGTACGATATTTGAATTTCACACGGAGATGTCGGTACAGTCCTAAAGAATTAATCCGATTGATTTATACTTGCGTGTCGCTTGATAAAAATTATTTGAATCTAATCGGTTACATAGATCGTAAGTAGATCCTTTGTTCTTTTATCTTTAGCATTTCTTTCTTTTTTTTTTTCTTTTTTTAGATGATAAATGTGAAAAAAGTAAATAGCTGGCAGGAGGATAAATAAATAATAAACACGAAAAAATGGCATCGACCAGATTTACACCGCTACGTTCCTCGGTTCACCGACGCTAGCCAACAAATGATACCTTTATTTTTTTTTTTTTTTTTTTTTTTTTTTTTTTTTTTTTTTTTTTTTTTTTTTTTTTTTTTTTTTTTTGTCGTCCTGCAGCAATTAGCACTTGTCAACGAAAACTTTATCCGGCGATTGGCGTTTTTCCAATTCGATAAAATTAAAAGGCATTGTTGTGTAATCGCGATTGATCCATAATGGTTTTTCACGGGGATGGGATTTGCTGCGCTGACTGCAGTATTTCATGCAATCCACGGCGTCGATCGAGCGAATTGTCTCGAATAGTAGTAGAATTAAATAGCGCCCGACTTAAGATTTATCGTTATTCGGCAAGGTGCGGATCCATTTATCTTCTATTATCTTTTCTTTTTTTTTTTTTTTTTAAATCGATTATGCACTCACGAAACGACCACGATTTGTCCCGTGGCTGTACCGTGAAAGAATACTGTCGTTTGTTATTGTTATTATCGTAGAAAGACGAATCGAAGTTGGCTGAAAGTTTCGCAGGTAACGGCGGTAGAGCTCGAAGCAAAAAGCTTTTGATAAACGCGGTCCCCGTGTACTTCTTGCTTCCAAAATAAGCCTTATCAGTTTCGGCATGAATCATACATCACGTTGAACCGCTGTTACTTTACTACGTTGAAAATCGTTTCTTACAATTGCGTACATTCTCGTTCACAAGTATCGGGCCGTCTTGTACAACCGAACTGATACTGTTACCGAAATTTCACAAGTTTCGAATTACCAGCAATTATATACATCCTTTCGAGATAGTTTAATGGAACAAGTTTGCTAAGGAAGCGAATGAAATTTTACAGGCGAATGTTGGAAGTTACAAGTTACCTGATTTTCTTATTTTATGAAAAATTGTAGTAGACGTCTGTAACTCGTAGCTTGTTTCCTACGAAACACGCGGCAGTTCGTGGATTATGGAAAAATTAGCTCGAACTGGAACAACGATAACAATGTTATCGATAATATCAACGATAATAACGTTAGTGTTAAAATTGATGAAGAAACGTAAGAGAAAAGAAAATGTCGTTGTATCAAATTGGAAACTTTGAAACGTTTTAATATAATATTTTAAATAGTAATTATCAAACTATATATATTATTATAATCATTGTTAACCATCTTTCAAGCTTTCTTACATTTCTCCTAATAATCGGCTGCTTGTGAACGAGGTTGTACGCGTTTGTGTATATCGGACAGATTAAATAAACATCAGCGTAAATCATCGTAATTGTTACATGTATAATTTCGAGAGGTTTCTCGTGAAATGTTTCATTAATATTAAAATAACGGCTATTTGATCGTTTCGATGAAACGATAATGTATCGGTGGGTTATTTGCGATAAATGGACGGATAAGCCTCGCATTAAGGCTTTGTTTAGACATGGTTTGATTGATATTGCAGAACCGGTATTCCCGAGCATTGAAATTCCATGAGAATGAAGTAAGATTTGTAAATTTAATCAATGCACCATCGAGAACTGTAGTGTGATCGACGATAACGTACGAACGACGCGCGACGAAGTTATTTCCAGGTTTCTTTCATCTTGGAAATGTAATTTTCCATTTAATAACGAGCCGATGTCCATTTGGCTCGATTTTGTTGCTCGAATTT
The DNA here is from genome assembly GCA_014825975.1 of Bombus haemorrhoidalis. NCBI lineage: Eukaryota > Metazoa > Arthropoda > Insecta > Hymenoptera > Apidae > Bombus > Bombus haemorrhoidalis. Next base: position 1,468,563 of record CM026170.1, read on the forward strand.
CTTTTCCATCGATGTTACTTATCGCGTCGTTAACCAAAACCTGGAATGACAAAATCGATGACAATCCCTTTTCTATTTATTATTTACGAACGAGATAGCGATCCTTCGTTTATAATAACGAGAATCGCGACGACGGTATAGACGGACGGATGAAAGGTACGTTAACAAAGTGAGAGAAGACAAAGGTGAGGAAACGCGTAGCAGAGAAACAGAGCGCAAAGAATATGCAAATACAATTATGTATCAGGCTGTTCGAATGAATTTCAAATAAAGTGAAAATCAACTTCTATTATCGTGGCAACTATTGTCTCCGACGTACACCGAGAACATCGATTTTTCGCTCATTCGAAGACTAATATTTTGTAATTAGGGAAATGAGATTCAATCCTCTTTCATTTCCATTCCGTTTAAATTTCCTGTCATTCAAATTTATTAATTTCAGTTTGGTATGAAATATGGCTGTACCGAAGTAACTATAAACAACTTCATCCTCACACAATTAAATATAATTTTTTGATTATAAAAAGAAAATTTTCTTGTTTACAAGGAAGATAATTGACGAATGACAATATTTGTCTTCGTTTGTGATCGATGGTAGAATCCTTTCGTAAAGGATAACACGTTGCGATAATATCGAACACCAGTTTTATCAAATCTATGTTTCTACGTTTGTCGTTGATTAATAACTTGATTAATAATCTGAAAAGATTAATCCCGTAATTGCCGTAAAATTATTACCAGCGAGTAATAATCTTTTCAGTATCATCGAAGTACAGTCTCATCGTGTAATCCGATCTGTAATCTTATTCTTTTAATCTAAAATCCAATTCCAAGCGAACCTCATTCCGTTTGTTCAGTGTAGTAATACCAAACGACACTCGGAACTATTAATCGCATCAACTGATCGAGAAATATGTATGCAGCGTACTAAAAGAGAGACGATAAAATCGGTAAGGTCAATAGATTTCATTGATATCGCATTTTTACGTTTTCAAACCAGGGATAAATTGTTCGAACTTTCTGCGAAAATGACGTCTTCAAGATGTGTACGACTTCGAGATTCGATAATCCCTCTCTACGAAAATCTTCCGTACGATCGCATTTGTATGATTTTCAAATATTTCATCCTCATACGATTTTTTCTACGGATTTATATCGATATTATTCTTAGGACTTTTGCCCGAAATCCAAGTTTCAGTCGTAAAAATATTATTATCAAACGCGTGAACGGATCACCCGTGCCCTTGTATTTTTAACTCCTCTCGATATATATATATATATATATATAATATAAATTTGACGATAATATCGTCACGGCATATCTCTTTCTGCCGAAATAAATAATTTTTATCTGCATCCATCTGCCACAGTTCATTTACTTTCCCTATTCTGCTTAAAAAGAGAATCCGGCAATCGCGTACGAATTCACCTTTGAATAGCGACTGATAGACAGGACAAGGTTAAAACGGCGCCATAGCTCAGCCTTCTCGATTTCTCTCTACTCGCGAATACGCGAAAGAAACAGCCTTACGAGAGAGCGTTTCGTTGCTCGAGAAAGGAAAACGCTTCTGGTAAAGGCAGAATTATTTACGAGCGGGAGGATCGTTTTCGATATCGAAACGATCTCGTTCGTTGCATGTGCGTCGTTTACATTACCGCCATCGATAGTCGATCGGCACACGTTCGCCAAAGCTGCAAAAAAGAAATCCCGCCCACTCCTTATACCTTTCGTGTAAATAAAACGTGTCGATCGTAACTGGTTCGCGAACCGGTTCGCTGGTTCATAATAGATTCGCGATTCGAGTGGTTGGAATAAGCCGTTATCCGAGCCTCTTCGCTTTGAAAACGATTTAAACGTCTGTCGAATATATCCAGCTGCGAATCATCGCGAAATTCATATCGGAAACGTTACGTAACGCGTTATCAACGAATAACCGATGACACCGTTCGATTCGACCAGATCGTATTAGATTTCATGCTAGGCCGTTTATCAATCGGCTTATTATCTGCCTGAAAACTGACTGGCTCGATGTCGCGCGTTGATAAAAAAAAAAAAAAAAAAAAAAAAAGAGAAAAAAGAATAAAAAACACACAACGTGTCAACGACAGATCGTTCGAAAGATGATATCGCAGCTATTGACGTTCTTTCGAATTGATTTGCGTATACTTTGATCCTGGCTTTTCTCGGATTAATCAGACACCGTATGGTGTCTCAACAACATCAGACGAAAATATCGCGTTAACTCGTATTTCGTTTCGTCAAATTTTCCAACTTTCGATCCGTAAAGTTTGCGAATCTTGGAATTCTCGAGTTTTCCAATTTCTCGATTTTCAGTCGATTTCGTGTCCTCCGCACGTTCGAACCTTGTGACGTTTGAGTTTTCAGATTTTATCACTGTTTCGTCGCTAATTGTTTAACGACGGTAGAGTTCGAAGCGTTGATTGTTTGCGAGCCGAAGAATCATTTGTTATGTCCTGTCTCGCGTTTTGGAAGCAAAGAATCGTTGATAAATTACATCTCGAACGGAACGAGTAACGACGACGGACCTCGAGGAAAGTTTGCGTTAAAAATTCCAAACGAATACGATTAATACGATTAATAGGAATATCGAGGAGAACGTTGATAACCTAATGACCCTGAGGAAATGGAGAGAAATGAGCCAAGGATATATCGAAGTTTGTCAAAGTGTAGTAACGTGTGATTTATCGAGTCGTCTTATAGATCGGACGAACGAAATTACGTGAATTTAATAGCAGCCGGATTGCACGGCTATAATCGTTAATACACCTCTAGTTTAGAGATACGATATTTACGAATGCGTTGTGATAGGCATATAGGCAGGAGAATAAAATTAATTTCGTTATTGCAGGCTGCAATCGTTAATATAGCCGAGAGATACGGTGATACAGTTTTAGAGATACGATATTTACGAACGCGTTGCGATAGCTTCACCACGATAATAAAATTAATTTCGATGTTTCAAGCGGAGAAGATTGGAGAAAAAGAGTAGGATAAACTCGGACGAGCTTGGAAGCGAGTAGTATTTTTAAGATTTCCATAAAACAAGGTAATTAATCAAACGTTTTAACGTTTACGACACGTTCGTGTTCCATTTTCATCATTTTCAGAACTTCGAACACCGAGGGAAATGAGGATTTATAGACGCAGGAATTATTCGAACACCAAAAATTTCAAATCAAATTTATTACGAAAACCGTGCAGCATTAAATTCTACTTGGCGGATCGAGAGACAGGAATTAGGAGAACGGAAACTCATGATCGCGACATATAAGACGAGATTTCACTTTTCAACGTACTTTCTAACCACCGAGTGTCGTAAAATTGAGAAAATCGATAGAGACGAATACGTAAAAATGTACGAAATATCCAAAGTAGAACACCGATTATAATTTTTCTAATTTCTATTTCCTTAATCGTGCGCGTAAAGCTCTAAATTTGCCTAATGATCTACCGTTTGATTGTTACATTTCGCAAACGTGCCCCGAAGGAACGTAATTGTGAACAAAAATCGTGAAGGGCAGTGAAAATGGAAAAAACGAATGTCACGGCGAGATTTCTCGATACGTAAAGAAATAATCGAAAAGGCTAGCCTACATACGGTAATTGCAGTCGTTGATTATTCTATGATTTTTCAACGAAAGAAGATTCGGTGGTAGTAGCATGAGAAGCAATTCCATTTTCCTTTCAAATCGAACAGACTGCGTTTGCGAATAGCCACGTACGTTTAATTATCGTGTTGTTATCGATCAGTGGAGAACGAAGAGACGGCGTATAGTGTACGATTTTCCATTTGTAACAAAGAGAAAAAGCTCCGATACCGATCCGTTACTACCGCGGTTTATCGAGTAGAACAATCCCGAACTGATCGGACCGTCTCTCTCGAACCGACACGTGCAATAGGCCAGGAATGGCGAGCACTGGGTCGCAGTGTCGCAGCACACCGTACGATGGAAAAGGTTGGCAAGTAGCGAGCTGAACGTCGAGACAGCCCAGCATTTTGCTAGCGCAACAGCGACGAGGTCAAGGTTAAAGATGTCTCGAAGATCCAACGACGTGACGCGGCTGGTTTAAGGTCGCTCTCCGTCTTAAACCTGGAATCTTGAATTTCCTGACTCTACACAGACGTAATTTCTCTGTATAAGTAGTATTTTTTTCGGACTTGTTGTACTCTATAGGATACTCGATGTAATGGAAAGAAACGTTAAAGGGATACCGTGGGTGCTGATATTTTCTCGATTCTCGTTGCGAAAAATAAGCAGCTACGAGCGATGCGTTTCATTAAACGATTCTAACGAGCGTTTTCCTCGAAACTGTTGGTAAAATGGCCGAAGAAGCAGAAACAAGCCAGTGCGTGGAGCCTACATGCGTTCTCTCCTTTAAATCCAAAGGTCGGGTTTCGATCGTAACGTCGTGACGTCGACATACGGTATACTCGGTCAATCTAACTTACCTATGCAACGTACAAGAACACTCGATATCCATTGGAAATTAAAGCGAACAAACGTCTAAAATTTATTGTTCATTTTCGTTTGAAACGATCGGTCGAGGGACAACTGGTCGGTCAACGACAAAGTTAAGCCTTCTATTTCTGACATTTGGAAACAAAGCTCTGAGCAACATGTGACCATCGGAAGATAAATAAAACGGTTACTCGACATAGTCGATAGTCGAGGAAAATTAATCAAACGATCGACCGAAATATAACTCATTTTGCAACTTGGTCTGAAACTGCACTCGCAGGATACAGTTTCCAAAAATTAAACGAAACGATCACTCGAGATGAGAATATTTATGCATTGAAATGAGATTGAAATGTATACAAATAGAGAGAAGTATATAAAATATCCAAAATACGATTGCCCTCATAACGTCTATGAAATATTGCAAATCTCTCTCCCTCTTTCATGTTACGGTCTTATCCGTAAAAATACATATGCCACTCGTTAATCACAATTTCCTCATTATCGTGCGAGATCATCAATCAAGAAACAATCGGTGGAAATCAAACAAAACGCAACATCCCGCTACGCGTCTCCGATTCCCGCCATTTGCAAACAAAGCTGCACCCGCGGTCCGCAATTCAATATCCCATTCCGTCTATCCTTTATCCAGTCTGATTATCGATCATTCCAGCCGCATAGAATTCCAGTAATCCCTTTCAAACGCAATATTCGCAATGTGATGTCCGAGCCTCGAAAGAGAGAGAGAGAGAGAGAGAGGGAGAGAAAGAAGGAGACGGCTGCGTTCAACAACAAACCTCGTCGAAGCTTTGGCTGCACGCATCGCACACCCAGTCGTCGTCGTCGTCATCGTCGTCGTCGTCGTCGTCGTCGTGGTCGTGGTCGCCGCTGCGATACTATATCGGGGCGTCGCGACGCCTGCGCGGGTTCTCGCAACGATCAGCTGGCTGGAAGCTCACCGAGGAGGGGCAAGGAGATCCAACTAGAAGGAGACAGAATGATCGGATACGAGTGAGTGGAAGCGGGACAGCGCTATATAGGAGAGAGACAGGAGATATTAAATGGGCGAAAGTTAGAGAAAGAAGGATGGAAATGCGTGGAGTCTAGTGTCAGTAGCGACGTCGAGGGTTGCCTCGTCGGCAGCTACGCACGTTTTTGGCAACGTTCGTCGATGCCCTTAGCTCGGATCGTGGCAATGGTGTTGATCGTGTGCACGACGTCGACGTAGCTGCCGAGAGCCGGCGCGCGACTCGACGACTCCTGTTCGCGCAGTGCTGCCGTGACGGTCGATCGAAGCGCACCGCTGAAACCTGGGAATGCCACGCAACCTTCCATTTTAACGACTCCACGATGCATCTGCCCGGCTGCCACGTCGTCGTCCCGTGCCCTCCGTTCGAGTCTCCGGATGGTTATCTGAGTTACAGGAGGCTCGTGTATCGACAAGTACCAGCGTGAACCCTCGTACGCTAGCTGCCGCCCAGAAACTCGAAGCAGCGGTATATCCACCCTGTGGTTTCCTGACTCGTTCGTGAACAGTACCGTATCTACCTTTTGGAAATTGTTCTCGTTGAATTAGAATATCTCGAGTCTGGTCGACGAATGACGAAAGGAAGGTAGAAGGAACGTTCTATCCGCAAGAGGGACAGAGTCGAATAAAGAAGCCTGTTTCCAGTGAAGTATTTTTCTGATTATATTGTTAATAAAGTGATCGGGCGAATCTGTGCGCTCGATCGATCGTAATCGCAAGGCCGTTGCTTGTGCAAGGAACATAAACACAATGGTTGAGTAGTGGAGGCTCGATAAGGGCTGCTCGAGTGCCTGATCACCCCCTGGTCTGGTTCTGTTGCAGCTGCGTACCGAGAACGCTCTCTCTCTCTTCTTCGTCGATAACCAGCCAATAAACGGCGGGGAGAGCACGCTCGCGGGGCAGAAGCAGCGTCGGACCCGCGGTAAGTACCAAAACAAATATGCCGCCGCGGACCTCCACTCCTTTTTTCCGCTGGAACGAAAATGGATCTCGATTTTGCCCGACCTCTAGGTCGCCCTACCACGTCTCTCTATCTCTATCTCTCTCTGTCTCTCTGTTCTTCGCTGTACTCCAAAGGGTTCGTTGACACTGTGGCTAGGAAATCGTCTTGGGAACTCGTTGGCCGCCGAAAAAGGTCACCGACGATACAAATATAGAAACGTCGCGGAACGAGGCCGACAGTGGAGCAATATCGAAGAGGAGAACGGAAGCACGGCTGTTTAAGGATCCCTGCCGCGTCTCGTTTGTGAATCGATAGGAATTTTTCTCCTCTATTAAGCAGAATCTCTAACCAATCATCCCGATGTACGGAAGAATCTTGAGAATCTCATGTGTGTTTAGGAAAGAACAGTTTGAAGAAGTTGTTGTTCCTATCGCGAACCGTGTGTACAACGAGTGATAGAAAACAGAATCCGAGAGTAAATGCCTGCCATAGAAGCAATAAGCGAGCCTGGCTCGTTTAATCTGCAACTTCGATAAATAGGACTACTGCTGAGGGTGTGAAACGATCGTCTTCCACGTGTGATACAATACAATCCTCTTGAACGATTCCGAAACGATGATCGTTCAGGAAACGGAATAATAGAATAATTGCGAATCAAATCTGCGCCATTCTGTACACAAACAAACAAATAAGTAAATAAGCAAATGAAATCATCGACGCTGAATAAATAAGTAATTCGTAAAGACTCGGAAGACTGTACGGTGAGAGGAAAACTCGTGGTAGAGAAAGAAAGAAAGAAAGAAAGAAAAGAAAAAAAAAACACGAGGAGGGTGCAGCGAGGTAGATACACGAGGGTGCACTCCCTTCGAACAGCGGGAGCCATTGAAACTAAGGTTTCTCGAGGTCGGAGGTCTCTGATGGTACAGAGGGTGACTCGGCATCGGTGGACGAGCGCGAAAAATCAGCGCGGTCCCCGTACCCAACATCGGCGTCACAGTCGTCGAGTAACATCGTCATGGCTGCACGTATCGTCATCTCGACGATGATCGCGTTTGCGTTGCTCCTTGCTTGTTGGTCTGCTCAAGGTCACGCTGGTTTAGCGAGATTCGACGAGTCCGTGCCTGATCTACAACCGGACAGACGAATTCCTAACACCGACTACGCGATTCATGGACCGATCGTCGACGATCATGAGTTCCCTCGAGATCTCAGGGAGCCTTATCCAGGCAAGAGTTTCGGTCCCATGGGTCCCATCGATGGTTCGTTGCCGGATGACGTGTCTTTTCGAAGTTTGGCCTCCGGACAAGACGAAGCGGCCAATTCCATGGAACATTTGTCGTCGAATCAGGCGATGGAAGGGCACGAAGATGAATCTAAGCCTAGCAAACCGGAGTATAAGATCATGTCTGTGGAGTTTCATCGAGTCGAGACACCGTTTATCATTGGAATCTGGATCTTCTTCGCGAGTCTCGCGAAAATAGGTACGGAATGCGTGGAGCTTGAACTTGGCTCAGGCATTGATTGTTTGTTAGTTTCGTTGGTAGCCGCTGTGCGGTCGACTCTTGTCGCTGCCGCGTTGTAATTTCGGTAAACCGATGGCTTTTGACCCTCGTTCGGCGAATTGGATGCAGGAATTTTCAAACGTAAACGTAAAAGGAGTTGAAACGTTTAAATTACTTGTAGCGATTCGCGATAGTATTTTGGCTTAATTATCGTAGCAGAGTTTGACCGAATGTATTACATTCGTGTTATGCAAGCTTTTAAACTTTCATTCGTGTTCTCGCGAAGCGCGATCATATCGATAAAGTTTGACAATCAATCCGAACACGTATACACATACAGAGTCACTCGTATTTGTACTTTTTGTACACGAACCTTTAGCCGTAAAATTTCTTCCGATGTCGATAATAATTCGATCGAATGTACAATTAAATATTTACGTATTACGTACGGATTTGAAATAAAATTGAGAAACGTTAATCGTAGTTGCTCGTAGAACGATTGTATGGAACGTGGAAGCTAGATAACGTTAACCGCGAACACAAACTTGGTAAAAAATTAGTATACAGTACGGAGATATGGTGTTAGAAATTTTCCAATTCGTTTCAATACCATCATAATAATCGTGTCGTTACAATACTAACGAAACTTTGATATGCTTTCCATGATGCACGTAGTATTATACGTAAGAGGTTCTTGCGATAAGTACTTCCGTGAATCGTTCCAAGTGCCGAAAGTGAAGATTTTCAGTATGAATGAGATATACCGGTTTAAAGTCGACGCTCTACTTTAATAGTTCTAGAACCTAATGAATTCTTCGATGAATTATTCTAGCACTTACAATGTTTAACATCGTATTCGGTACAGCGTTTAAATTCAACTAAAAAGAGTCACCTGTTATCCCTTTGGCATCTACACCGTTTATCCTTCGAATTCCACGATTAACATTTTATTATTGTTCGCTTAAGAAATCGTCGTTCTTACGTTCTTTTTACGATAATATTGGGATTTGTCGTTAAATTCACGTTATGTTTGGTTGGTTGGCAAGATGAGAGATAATATTTTACGAAATGATTACTTGGAAATTTCGAACAGAATTATCGGAAATATTGAAAATTATCGAGGTAGAAACGTTCGACCGATTTTTAATCCGATTTGTTTGATTATATGCTTCTCTGTGTGTCCATTTTTGTATTTATTAATCGCATCTTGCTTTCAATCGTTTGGAAAATTCAAACTAGAGAAAATAATCTTCATAATACATTTTACGTTCTCAGTTTACATTTTTGCCGCAATATCGTTTCGATATTCTTCTTCTGTCTTGCCTGAGAAATAATTCAAGTAACGGTAATTATTAGGATTTATTAGATCCTAATAAATAAGTAAATATTAATATATTGATAAAAAAGTAAATATTCGAAGAAATTTGTTTATTACGCATTAAATATGTAAAAATGTTTCGTTATGATATTTAGCATTATCGATTATTGATTTACTTACTTTAATAATTTAAACATTATTTAATATTAATTTCATTGCTCCAATAATTTAGTATTATTTATCATTAATCGTATTATTTTAATAATTTGATAATATTCGGTATTATTTTGATGAAATAAATCTTCGTTTAATTCCTAGAATTATATTTACAAAAAGTCGGAATCGCATAAACATCTGCAGTCTAGTAATTAATAGCCTCAATTATTCGAATTATAATTGTAACCATTATGAAACTAGTCGATTGTCTCGTAGTTTATTTCCACCTAGTAAACATTAATCTCTGAATATTACCTACTCTGTTATATAAATGATTATTGAATATTAGACTCGCATTAAACTCTATAAATAAGGCTGCATTGTGTTGCATTCTATCGTGTTCGAGTTAATGTAAAACGTTTCCATTTCGAAGAGGGACGATATAATGTAACCATGTCGATAATACAGTGGTCAGACAACTCGATGTAACAACCACGAACCAAAGGTTCGAATAACGAGGGTTCTACCTGTTTCTCGGTAATATCGATCCAGTTTTCAACATGCTCGTGAACTACCGTAGTCCGTATACAATGAGGCTTTTTATAGATTCAACGCATCTTACAGAAATAACAGCCAATATCGCGTTATCCAGCTCCCTTCTGTTCGACGACAGAATTTGCAAAATATCCTCGCGCGTCTATCTTTCACAGCAGTGAAATTTAAAAATTCGACACTCCGTCGAAGAGTATCGGAGATCGCATTATTGCGAAACAAACATTTCGGTCGTATCCGTATCGATAATTTTAGTACGATACGATGGTTAAACGATATTCAGAAAATTCTCGTTATCCCGCAATGACCTGGTCGATAGTAAAATTGAAGACAAGAGGACTAGTTCCGTGATAAGCTGCAACAGGCGGTTTAAAAACCGGTCCAAGTACAGCGTTCGTCGAACGAGCGTTAATAATAAAACGTTTGCGTGCTACGATCTACCAACGAAACGATTTTTCGCGATTCTACGCTTCCGCCACATTCCCCGTTCCACTAATACACCTACGTGCAATATTATTCATAACTGTTCGAACACGAAAAACACGCGTCTTTCACGTTATACAAATTTATAGCTTATTATTATCGTTAACGCAAATAATTCTTTATTCGAACGACGACTACTATTTTCGTGCGTCTTATTATATACCGTGAATTCAAATTATTCCAACAACATCCACCAATTATAGACTGTTAATATCGTTCGAATAATTGCAACGCTGCGAATCATAGCGATACAAGTCAATCCACGGCTAATTTTTGATGAAATAATCTTCGCTGTTTATTATCCTAGAAAATTCATTGTACCTTCTGAAACATTGAAAGATGCATCACGGTGGAGAATAAAGTTACAGCTTATTAATTAATTACGAAACTAAAGGGATGATACTTTTGAACGTTAAAATACGCGATAAAATTCAAGAGATCGATATCTTGACTCTTACACCATTGCGATTTTCCGGTCGTTCAGTTATCACGGCTGATAATGTACGCAAAGCGAGGCCGTGTTAAATTATGATCGCGTACGTGCAGGCTTCCACATGACGTCAAAGCTGAGCAAGATCTTTCCGGAGTCCTGTTTGCTGATCGTTGTCGGCGTCGTCGTTGGTGTCTTACTGTTCCAGGCGAGCAGCGTCCACGTGTCACCCTTAACTCCCGACACGTTCTTCCTCTACATGCTACCGCCCATCATCCTGGATGCTGGCTATTTCATGCCCAACCGACTATTCTTCGACCATCTGGGAACGATACTCCTGTTCGCCGTCATTGGGACTATATTTAACACCTTGTCGATAGGTTAGTAAAAATTCAAAACTATTACGAAGTAGCGGAAAGTAGAGCCGTAAAATTTCATTTCAACGTTGCTTGCTCACCGATCCATTCCATTTTTCCATATTAATCTATTCAACGTTTAACAATCGCGATGTTTCGCCTAATTAATTCCTCTTGCTCTTAGCCTGCGATAACATTCATTTCGTTTATAATATTTTTCGTATTCCAATGTCTTTCAGTTGTACGTCAGACTTCGAGTCTAGTCTCAAGGGATTTCTTTGCCACAACGAATTAGTCAATTTATGTTGGAAAATTTTGTTTCTTCTCAAATGTATGGATATGGAAGAAACGAGAATTCCAGCAATTTTCTTAATATCTTTATTCTTCTACGTGGATACTATTATAAATTATATCATTAAATAATAAAATTGATAAATATCGATAAACGTTGGATCGTAAATTTTATGATACTTGGAAGAAATGAAATATTTCTAGCGGATTATGATGCGAGTTATCCTTTGTAAACCACGAGAAAATTTGTTTCACGTCTCTAATTTATAAGACATGTTCCAATATGTTTTTTTATTTTATTATTCTAACATTATATTCCCATTATTCCAATACAAGTCACAGCGAATAGACTAAAATTTAAGATTTACTCTTCGAGATTACGCAAACAAGATACAAAGATATTTTTCTTTATTTTTTTTAGATTTTCTCTCTTGCTAATGTAGCTTTTCAGTTACATCGATCTACGATCTCCGCGATATCTTTTTTATTTTCGTTTGGCCTCTTCTATGTGGGTTGCGATGATTCAAAGAGATCGCTGGTGTGGACGTTTTTCAATGTAAACTGAGATCGATGGCGCTTTTTAAAAACAGTGGAGAAACGTTTCTTCTTCTTTCTCTTTTTTTCTTTTTTTTTTTAAGAATTCGCGTTGAGGACGTAAATATTTATTTCCTCCTATGTTACATTGTTTTTAGTTAGCTAGTTATGTCCTTTCGTTGAACATGTTAGTAGCCTCTCTACGTTTCCACCTCTGTTTATCTTTTACCAATCACGTACCTAAGAAACGTATTGTCGAGTGTGTCGAGTGCACGAGAGTAATTGTGCAGCAGGTGTTCAAACTACTTGTGAGATTATCGATGCTGGTCCAGAAATACTTCTTTCTCAAACATAGGCAGCGTTCGATGCGATAGAATCGCGCAAGGGCACTTTACGGAGTTAATTAGACCTCGTAGTGGAATAAAAGATTCGTTGTTGATCGAACGATAAACTCAAGCGATAAACTCAAGCCGACGGCAACGTATAAGTACTTTTATATCGCTTGAACGATTTGAATGTATTTTCAATGATCTTAATATAACTACAAGGTACAGCAATCGTCGAATTAATATTATTCTTTATCGCGTATCTATTCTATATCGCGCGTATATGTAAATTTTTTCTGAAAATATCGCGTACTACAAAAATAGCCGAACGCATTTAAAAGTTAGTGCAATTCATCTTTTGATGGATCTGCTTGAGATCATTTTAAATCTCACTCTGTTTATTTCTGAAATGAAACATAGTTTTTCATATTACCTTAGGGATCTTATTTTTCCGACTATCTTTAGATAGGATGGAAAACTTTTCGAAGAAAAATACGATATAACTTTTAATACGAATCTAGAAATTTTAATTGTCAATTAATTCCATATATGACGGTGAATGAAAATGTAAATAAATTTTTTAATTAATCTGAAAATATTTTTTTAATAATTCCTAGTAAAGCCTATTAAAACACATGGAAAATATATGAAATAAAAGCTCTTTCGTTCGCAGTTTAGTTTTTCACGGAATTAATTTTGAAAATTTACACGTACACTCTGAACCGTGCACCGACTTCGCTCTACGTTTATAAATATCGTAATAATCAAAATTCGCGTTCCATCTTGTCTATAAGAGAAAATTTTTAAGGGAAAAATTCTTTTCCTGTTAAAAGAAACATCGAAGCCCGTTCTATTATAAAATAAATAGATTGGATAAAATCTATTAATATCCAAAACTCACGCTCAACGAATCTCACATTCGCAATCGCCACTTACAAACATTCGTGTCATGTATTCTTTTTAAATATTAACTGAACATTTCGTATTTTCATGCCCCAGCTGTCCGTTTCGCGCCTTCACCCTTTCGCAAAGTTCAACCACGCGCTTCGCAACTACCTATACAAACATAGAAACTCGTGCACGCGAACGCTTAGGTGTATCGAGCGTGGAAACGAACGCGGATGTCGAACGCGCCCACGCGAATTCTGTTTACGACGCAACGTGTTCGTGAACGTGCGACGTTTCTTCGTTACGAAACGTTCGCAACTTCCTCCACGTCGACGATAATTAAAGACACCGCGAGAACGCGACATTCGTGGAACCGGTGATTCGCGTTTGTTATTAATATCGATGAATTAAACGCCGCTAAGGCGAGGACGATCCTTGTCGAAAATTTTCATACCAACGACTTTTACGTCTCGCATCTGGATCACAGATTGATCTTTCTGTATCGAGTTGCCGATTGCTTTCCTTACGTGTTTGGATTCGAAACGCGTCGCTTGGAACTTGGAATTTGTACAGCACGAGATATAATTGAAACGGTTATGATATTGGTGTATTGAAAATAGTGGGATATATAAAAAGTTGGAAATATTATTTCATATACGAAGTATTAAAAAATACTGGATAAAAGTTTACACGAAAATTTAATAAAGCGATGGAGATTCTGGTTTTATATTTTATTATAAAGCGAAACAACTTTGTTACCGGGTTGCTATGATGCTGATTGAGTGAATTTATCTGTGCACATGTATGTGGTTTCGATGTAACATTTTTATATTTTACCATTTGTATATATGTGCTGCAATTGCATTTTCTATATTTGAAGTTTAAACCGAGCGGTATTACATAATATATAATCGTTAGTGAATGACGATCAACTGGATTCAAAGAAGATAGGGGCAGACGATTAAATATAACGAATGGTTACGACATTTTAACTTTCGATTAAATTTGTAATTAAATTAATAAAAAGGAATGTGGAATATTCCCCCCTCCCCTAAACACCTACGTTCATTGCGAACACGAAGAAATAAAGTTTACATTCACCATTGATTCCGATTGAATTTCATTAAAAACTAATTACATTTGTAGAATACTTCATAATGCGAAACAGTTGAACGAGCTTCAAAATGAATCGTTTTACCAATTATTGAAAATCCAGAAACTCGAGTTTTGACCTTTTAATAAACTACTGCTGAAAATTTCAATCACTTGCATTTCAACGTTTAAACTGCGATCTTAATTAAGATTGGATTAAACTAAAATTTGATTAAAATGGTTGATTTTTAATATTTCTATATATATATTTTTTTTTTTTTTTTTGTAAACTGTTTATAGGAGCTTCGTTGTGGGTGTTAGGTAAGAGCGGCCTGTTCGGTTTCGAAACTCCGCTGTTGCAAATGTTCCTGTTCTCCGCGTTGATCAGCGCCGTCGACCCTGTCGCCGTGCTGGCGGTCTTCGAAGAAATTCACGTGAACGAAATCTTGTACATCGTCGTATTCGGAGAGAGCTTGTTGAACGACGCTGTCACCGTCGTAAGTACCGTTTATGCTCATCTTAGAGAGCTTAACTATCTTTAACGTTGTGCTAGTTCCAAGGATCTTTATGCATAGCTCTTTCGTCCTAATTACGCTGCGCGTGTATGTGCATTTCTGACGAGTACAACGCGGATGCCCGTGCATTTTTCAGAAACTTAGGGATGAGAAATTGTAAACAGTGACATGGAAAAATATATGAAATATTCAAGGCAGCGATATCCAACAGAAGAAACGATTTCCCGTCTAAGATGAATTTTTTCTAGTTATATTCGCGATTAATGTTATATAAACATTGTATTTTAGTTACAATATGAAATTGCATAAACATTTGTATTCTAACAACGAGTGTAAACACGCAAAGTTTACAAGGATAAGAATAAACGTATAAAATATTACAGCTAAAACACGCTTCAACCCTTTGCGCTCGGAATTTTATTTCAATTTCGTTAGCAACAGCTGCCAACGCTTTTAAGCGTTTTATTTGACATTTACTTTAACTAAAAAATAAGACAATTTAAATAAATAAAGGCAGAAAGAAATTCACTTAAATAGCAATTTTATTCACGCTATCGCTGTATTTTGTAATTTTTAAATGTACGATATATCTTGAAACAATTTCTAGGACGCGATGCTGCTTTTCTTTCGCACGTTTCACGAAAAAGGGTGCGACTGAAAGAATGTCGAGTGCAAAGAAGCTCCTCAGATAAAAACTGATGTCGAGTCACACTCGACATAGAAGTGCAAAGGGTTAAAATACTCGTACATAACGTATTACATATATATTGTTTAATCCTAAACTGTAGATACACCAGTTTATAAACTTTTATTAATCGAACTAACATCTTATCATCGCCATGGATCGATCAAACGAAAGCTTACTATAACTCATACTGTACCCCCTTTCCATCTTAACATTAGAACTACCACACCGATCAAATCGACTGGTTTTATTTTAAAATTCCTACTTCATCTTATAATGAATTTAATTTTGTTATGAAAATGTTTTTGTGTCGGGACTGGTACTTGTCAAACCTGCAATCCGTTTATCGAACCCCCATTAACCAGTTTCCTCGTTTTCGACAACTTGCCACACGTTTTTCAAATTTTTAATGCGTATCATCCGATATGATGATAC
The DNA here is from genome assembly GCA_014825975.1 of Bombus haemorrhoidalis. Classification (NCBI taxonomy): domain Eukaryota; kingdom Metazoa; phylum Arthropoda; class Insecta; order Hymenoptera; family Apidae; genus Bombus; species Bombus haemorrhoidalis. The sequence goes on from CM026170.1 coordinate 1,484,578, forward strand.
GAGTTATCGGGAAAATTGCGGGTCGATGCTAACGCTAGAAATACCGCAACCATCAAAATGACTGGCTCTACAATTTTATAAAAGTGTCAACTCTCGTTTAGGCAGCCCAGATGGATCAATAATACGAAAAATCTACTACATAACATGGAATTGCTTCTATGAGAAAATAATAAATCGATAAATATAAAAATAATCTATTATTACGTGTTTTTTTAAAGACCACTCATTTTCACTGGTTTTGGTAGAAATAGCTTCGTATTAACTATCGGTAGTTCTAGCGTTAAAATACAAAATTACACACGGGCGCTAATAAGATTGCGCACACCATTAAACGCTAATAAAATCTGCCGACAAATAGTCGAAAAACATGATGTCACGACATTTCTTCGCAGAAAGTCGGTAAATAAAAGTTGGAACGTAATCTCAGCCCAGATCAGAAAGTCCCTGACTTATAACCTTATCTTGGAACAGTACTTACATCGTTTAAAGATTACTCGACCTCACGTGTCCTTCGTTTCATAGACTCCGCTTCATATACCCGAAGAATTCGATGGCATCTCGTACACAGTCATTTAATCGAACGAACAGCTGAATAAGTTGTGGTTGTTTAATGACACGCAGGTACTGTACCACATGTTCGAGGCGTACAACGAGATAGGACCAACGGAAATACTCTACACGGACATACTGTCAGGATTTGCTTCGTTCTTCGTGGTGGCGATCGGCGGCACGATAATAGGAGTGATATGGGGTATCGCAACTGGATTCGTTACGAGGTTCACTCATCAGGTTCGCGTGATCGAGCCCATCTTCATATTCGTCATGGCTTACCTGGCCTACCTAAACGCCGAGATTTTTCACATGTCCAGCATTCTGGCGTAAGTTAACCGATCCACTTGTGCGAGCTCTTTAGTCAATTGTCAGAACGCAAACGGGGAGAATATTTAAAGGCAACACGTAAATCGCTTGTACCTACGTTATCGTCTATCGTTCGATGATACCGATCGAAGATTCGACAAAATTGAAAGCGAATTGTCATTTGTTTTTAACATCTGTCGAAGAAGCTTCTTCAATTGTTTCTGTGTACACGTTTATGTTTTTCTATTAAGACAACTACGGATGATTGTTATCGTCTAGGTTGCTATACTTTTTATGCAAATGAAATTATTAGCAGATTCGTAATAAATGAGGATAACGTTTTCTGAAAGGTTCAGAGTTTAAAGAACAGTCGGTTTAAGAAAACGGAAGAACATATGCAAATTTCTCCACTGTTTACATCGATAAAACGAAATAGGCCGCACGTGGCCACCGCGACCTAGAAATTTGCAGCACGAGCATAGCTCATTCCTCGACACGTTCTCGGCCTGCAGTAAATTCCAAAAAGGACCTTCCAGTTCTCAGGCGAATCGTTACCTCTACAAGGTGTCTCGTTACAAACTGCTGGTACCATTTGATACAGAATGATTCTGCGTAGAGAGATAGATCGAAAGTATGAAATGAAAAATCTGTCCAACACGCGTGTGTAGGGTCTAATGCGATCAAACTCTATTTTCTCGAAGACAACAATTTAAACGAACGAATTTTATGTTTCGTACGTTTTGCTTGTTTCATTTTACACGCCTACAGTAAAGTAATCTGCTGTCGATTATCCTTCTTCTTTCCAGCTGACAGACAACCAAGTTCGCGTATCCGACAAAATTTCCCAACGCAATTTTCTCAAAAGCTATGCGTCGTATGAGAAAATGTTCTTGCATAGTCTCGTCTTATTTTTCACGTAGGATCACGTTATACATGGTTTTACGTGTTGTCGATTACAAAACAGCCTGTATATCGAGCGAAGCGTGCACATTTTGCGTCATATACAAACGCAACGATCACCGCACGCTTTCGAGCAACCTCGCGGAAATTGTTCGTTAAAGGACGAAGTGAAAATAGCACGTTTTTCCCACCGTTGTATTATGGAAAGTGCGAAACGCGTGGCAAAAGAAAGAAAAACGATCGAACGAAAGCATGGCACGTTCTCGTGTGATCGTCGATTTGCTCGATAATTCGCTCAAGGCTGGTCTCTGTCTTAAAAAACGAAAGGGTAAGAAATCATAAATAGTGGAAAGCTTTACGACAACCACGCGATTCTAGTTAAGTCTATTATTTACACGTTTCTCTAGCCAAATCGATGATCGATCGCGATATAAAGAATGCTGGCTGTGCGATAGCTGTGCAAATATGCTTAACCCGTAATCGCTCGGTTCTTGTTCTGCTTACCGTGATTTTTGTTCGTACGATTAAACAGAGCCTACTTTTGTGTTTGATTGACAAACAGATGGCTTTCGAGTATACGACCGATGGTCGTTACACGATTATTACGAACTGACGGTCCGTCTGTTTCAAGACGTTTAAGATGTGCGAATATTTGGACAGCGAAGCGAAATCGACGAGAATCGTTTGATAAAGAGAAAAGAACTTTAACTGCCTTCACGACTTTGTATTCTTTTCTTCTTTGTTTCAATCTTGGTCTGGGGAACGTTCGATCAAGAATTCTTGACTAGAATTTTAATAGCGCTACTAGTCCTCCAGACTATTTTAGATCAATCGAGAATTGATCGCATGTAATCAATGTCGATTGTACGTATATATATATATATATATATATATATATATCATACAGCGAAAAGAACGAAACCTTTGCCATCTAAATTACTTTCGACGTTTCATTACAAATAATTTATATTCGATAAATTAGCCGTAGAACCTATTATTATTCGTGATTGGATCATATCCTTGCATTTTTCTAATCAATCGATCTTAATGTATTTCGATCGAACTCAATACGAAACAATTGTGTACTCTAAAAAGAAAAAAAAGAAAAAAAAAGAAAGAAAGAAATGGAGCAAACTAAACTTCTCTACGGTGTTAATTCTGTATCCGCGCCGATAGATCAGAAACGTAAGATGACAACTACAATGGAACGCTTTAAACTTGCAAATTGGAAAATCAAGCTGCCAAATTCCCTTAGCCTAATTTAACGAACGAATCGTAGATGCAGTCTGCGAGCCATCTAAATGTACGTAGACAGACGTAGGCACGAATTTGCAGGGGTTGTGGAGCGGTCACGTCCCTATCGTAAATCGAATCGACGTCATTGGCCCGTAGCCCGTCGATTTCGTAAACCCCCTCGGATCGTATACGTTCGAATTAATTTCAACGACGTTTGGGAAACTGGCCGAATGACGATCGATACACGGGTATCCTAACATCTCTCGAGCCACCCCTCTACGTGTCGTTCACCCTCGTCGATTAACCGTGACCTCCGTTTGTCGCAGGATCACCTTCTGCGGCATCACAATGAAGAATTACGTGGAGGCGAATATCTCGCACAAATCGCACACAACAGTCAAATACACGATGAAGATGTTGTCGAGCAGCTCGGAAACCATCATATTTATGTTCCTTGGAGTCGCTACGGTGAACAATCGTCACGACTGGAACACGTGGTTCGTCGTCATGACCATCGTATTCTGCTCGATTTATCGAATCGTTGGTGAGTAATGTCAAGGTCAATGCTGTATCCTATACGATGACCGCACAAGGGCAGAATATAAGTTGTAGATACGCTTACGAACCTATATTTTCCACTTCTATCTGCCTCTGTTCGCCAAATATACCGACAGAATCCTGTTATTATTTATCGCGGTCTTTACGAAACTTACTCGCAGGACATAGGCAAGAGAGTTGACTGCGACCGTGGTGACCTTCGTTTTACCGAACTTTTTAAAACGATTAAGATAAGATAAATTTCACGGACTAAAGTATTTTCTACTCGTGATGTGAATGACTTACGGATAATAGACGTTTAGAGAGAAGTTACGCAAATACGATATATCATATTTTGCAACAATTAAACGCACGATGTATCGGGTTGTCCGCTTCGTAAAGGTGATAATAGATGAACAACAATTTCTGTTTTATATTATTTTATTGAATTAGATATTAACACGTTCGTGCATAATTCAATAAATTAATATAGAGCAGAAAACATTGTGCGTCTATTATTTCCTTACAAAACGAAAGAAAGCTTTTCGGTCAGTGATATATTTCAATGTTTTTTCCGGCTCGCACAGCAAAATATATCAAATTCTCGTGCCAGTCGACGTGTTCTAATGTTTTAAAGGCCCGTAAATGTTGGTTGAAGCAATTCATTCCCGAGAAAGACGAAAGATTTTTCGAGAAAATATTCGTCAAGTTATTCGTGGTCAAAAATTTCATTCTCTAGTCGAATTCTTTCTTAGCTCTCGTTACGAATCTTCCTGTCGTGAACGTAACTAAGTCTCGCGGTGGTAATCTTGTCACTTGACTCCAGCTATCGAGCTGTGCAATTCGAATTTGACACAGACAGAAAGAGAGAGAGAGAGAGAGAGAGAGTTGTTAATGCTATCAAGAGATAAAGGAGTCTTAAGCTAAACCGATCATGGCTTATCGAGTGTCACTTACTTAGAGAATGGTTACGCGACCGTGCCAAGAATAAGGCGTTTCCCGTGTTTCGTTATTTTTTCGTCTTTTTGCCGAATATCGAGCCTCGGATCATCGGAACGAAGGAAAACTTGGCATGTACGGTGAGAAGCATCGTTTCTTGGTGTTTTTCGGTGTAATTTGGATAGCAGACGCGGTGAAGATTAGGCTGGAATATGTGCTTCGGATAGAATCCTGTTTTAGGTTGATGATCGCTCATCTGGTATATTAACCTCTTGAAGGATCACAAAGTTCAGGGTCTTGCTACAACATCTCTTCTTATCGTAAAATCCTGTGAAAAATGAGTTTTTCGTAAGAATGTTATTCTCGTACTTATCGTAAAGGAAATTAGATATACGAGACGAATAACGTTAAGAAATAGTTGAAAAAGCTCGAGAAAATTAATCGACATCATTTTTGCTTATTAGATCGCAGAAGGTTGATAGATTAAAAAATGAAACGAAAAGAGTAATTGCGAGATAAAAAAAAAGTTAGAAAATTAGGAAATATGAAATTGTATGTTACAACCCCTAAGTAGTTTATTTCCTTTGCCCGCAATCTCGATTATCCAAATAGCCAATCCCGAAAATTGATATTGGCCATTAGACAAACGGAGAGAATAATCTTGAAGAAGCACTGATCTATCCCTTGCCTTAAGACGCGAAATATATCGAAAGACACTTAACAAGATTCGTCTAGCTCCTTCCACAACCGGCACTTTACATCATGGATTACTGTCACGGACTTACGGCTTCCTGCTCCATCGGCGGTTTATCGCCAAATCGTCAGCCACCGGCGATACTTAAAAAATTCATCGCTGTCTCTGTAGATATACCTTGGGAATATTCTGCTTTTCACCATCTACAGCCCGGTATTTCCTCTTTTTCCTCTTGACTCTTTCTTTTTTTTTTCTTTTATTTTGCGAAATAAAAGATGCGATTAACCACAGCTTTTTATTCCCAGATAAAGTATGCAAGCTACTATTCGTTCTTTGAAAAATGTTGCAATTAAATACAGATTTTCCTCGTCATATAAGAAGTCAACCACTAATTGTCGTAAATAGAAATTTTCTTTTCTTTTTTCCATTTGTGATTGATCACAGGCCTTCGTTGTCGGGTAGAAAATGGAAATTTCTATTTATCGTGAATATATTTTCCATTTACAGAAAGGGGTTGCAATCGCTCGTAGTTGCGACGTTACATACAAATTGGAAATTAATGATTTCTTTGAACCGAAATTTTTTTGACTGTCAAAAAAATTGCAATTAACTGCGTTTCTTCTTGAAGCGCGAGATACGAAGAGAAATTTTTTGCCTGCAAATTTTTTCTTCCACGTGTACAACAATATGAAGAGAAAATTCTTGACGCGCCAAAGATAATTATCGTAAATAGAAATTTTCTTTTTCCTACGATTAAACATAGTTTTCCAGTGAAAAGTACAAGTTAATAATTATTGGAAACTCCACGACGTATAAATAGACACGTGATTAGCTTTTGAGTCAGATCTGTAGAGGATTATCAGCGACGAAATGGGCAAACGCATTGAGTCAGACTGAAATCGAATTTCAGGCGTGATCTTACTGACAGCCTTGGCTAATCAATTTCGACTGCACAAGCTGAACAAGGTAGAGAAGTTCGTGATGTCTTACGGTGGCTTACGAGGTGCTGTAGCGTTTGCTCTGGTCCTGCTGATCGACCCAAAGCACGTGTCCTTGCAGCCAATGTTCGTCACCACTACAATAGCAGTCATTTACTTTACGGTGTTCATACAGGTAAGACAACGATAACACGATCAATCAAGTAACCTCGCAGTACGATAACGAATAGACCGAGGAAAATCAAATATTACGGTTTATGTCTCGGGAAACAATTCGTATCTCGACTGCCATAATATTAGGAACTATCGTTAATCTGGCCTGTTTGAAAAATAAAAGGGAATAATTAATTTTTACGAATTATAAACCACTTTAGAATAAAATATAGAGTGCAGCGTTCATAGGAGGAATTTTATTAGCAGAATCGAGAAGATCGATTAATCATTTTTTTTTAGCGAAAATAAATTTGTGAAATTATAGAAATTTATATCGATACTTTTTTTTTTTTTTTTAATTATCGAGAAAGCAATTAGTTTAAAAGTCTCTTTTATCATACCAACTATCAGTTTTCAATTAAAACGCGTATTTAGTAAAAATTCGTCTTGAAACAAAGTTATCATTCGATACAAATAATATAGAAATATCTCGAATTAAATATTTAATATCTGTTCGTGTCAGATCAGGAATAAAATTTCTTCGATAGAAAGAACGATCGATCCGGCATTCGTGAAGAGGATAAATCGTAATCGTTATCGTATTTGTTTTATTACTACAGATATTAACGTTATTAATAATAACTAGTAATACGACCAAGTATTGCCGACAATACTAATATTTCTATACTCTTCAGGTTTCCCTCTAACCATTAACGATTACGATATTAAAATCCCGCAACCACTTTGTAATATTAAATATGATAAATCGGTTAATTCAGAGGTAGTCTTTATAATTAACTATACTACAGGTCACGAAATGACGCTGTTAACGTCACATTCTAACCCCTTAGATATTATTAGAGTTGCGAAATTAAATAGAAAGGATGGAAGCAAGCGAGCCTTCGAGTTCGAGTCAGAGCGTTTTCTTGTGTTTCGAGCGGTGGAATAACTCGGCGAACTTTTCATGGATATTTGCCTTGAAAGAAGACATTTAAGCAAATAGTTGAGATTTGTGCATTACGTTCTTTTCATCTCCGCTGCGAGCATTGTTACGTGCAGTTTCCATCGAGTACTACGGTCTCGGTTATGCTTGCTTTTACGTTTGCCATTATAACTTCATGCTGCCTCTCCTTTTTGCGTCTTTCGTTTGGATTGTCCCAATACATCCCAGAATTGTTTCGTAGACAACAGTTGTTTAAACCAATGAGGTTCAACGTTACTTTCCCGCGTGGTCTCGTTCCATTTCAGTAAAACTTTAAATTAAACTTCACCGTAATCCAACGCACGCTAAGCTCGAATGTGTTTTCGTTATGTTACGTTTAAATATGAAGTTATTGCGTTGAGTTATTATTTGACTCGGCAGGATATTTGAGTCACGTTAAATTTTGATGAAAAAATAGTTTGCCTCGTAAAATTTCAACTACGAAGAATTTATAAACGATTTATATTTGAAAACAAATTTAATCGTTAATGAACAGTGAAGTATATCTCGTACGTTGGCAGCTCGACAGCCATAAATTTCTGCTTGCCGAAAGAAGAGAAATCTGCTTAACTGATTTTAATATTCTCAGTTGTAATTATCATAATCCAGTAGCTTGTTATTATATCGTTACTTTATTATTTTATTAATTCTTCTACAATAGGTTGCTCACCGACTCAAATTTTGTCGTCCTTTCGTTAATATATTAAAAGCTAGTAGTATCTCATAATATCGCGAGCTTCGTTATTCCGTGCAAAGTTCAAGACTGATTTTTAAGATGACGTTGTAGCTTGGGTCACACAAATAACCCGCCCTACCTGTGCCATACGAAGAGATAACAATAAAGAAAGGTTGCTCGATTCAGGACAGAACGACGCGATAGTAGGAACACCCCCTACCTCTAAATCAACATTTCACCCCAGAGAGCCCGTTGTTCGCGAGAAGTAAACTTTGAGAAATGTTGATTCAGACTCGAGAACCATTCATTGGCTCGGCTGGGCCGAAGCCATTCTTACAAATTTTCTCGATTCTCTGTGATTCTAATATACCGGGTACATCGATAGGTGTGGGCCAAAGTTTCTCGGAAATGAATGATTTTTCGAAACTCTGAAAGGCTCCGGCATTAATAATTATTGGAGCACGCAGGTTAAAAGGTTTCAGGGAAGAAGAAACTTAAATGGCTTTTACCTCTAAGTATTTAAGATGACAGCTTTTAAGGTCTCTTTTCGTTTGTAAAATTAAAAAGCGGTTTAGATAAAAAAAAAAAAAAAGAGTGTTCAAGAAATGAAGTTACGTAAGACGAAATGCAATTTCTTCGTCTTTGAGCATTAATCATGCTAATTTTTAATACTAGCGCTATCTAAAACATTCATAGATATTCAACTAGAAAAAGAACGCATATATAAGTTATTCCAAGACATTTATTAAATATAAAAGAAGATTATACCAAGGAAGAAACACGATTTCCTTCATTCCACTAAAGCAAGATATATGGAAAGAATGAAAGGAAATGTATAAACGTAGCTGAAACATTTATATTCCATTTGATCGTTGCTCGTGGAAACTACCTAATAACGTTTCATAAAAGGCTAGCAGCGATGCGACGTACGGGAATTCATATGCCAGAACCTGTTATCATAGTTTGTACTACTAAGTATCGCGGATATGCCTTAACCGGGAAATACACGAACATTCGCTACTCGGTCATTTTATCATTACGGACAACTACTATCGAACTGTCGAGTTTTGCTCGACTCGCGCGACTTTCCAACGATCACCGCACACCGTCTAGCGAACGCTATAATATTTCCGATCGTAACATCGGTGCATTCGTGAACATACCACGTAGAGGAAGTTCCATTTTTGTACTGTATGTGTGCATGCATATGCACGTAGGATGCATCGAAAATTAGATCATGGTACAAGCCAAACGGAGGTGACTTCTTGAATTTTGGAAATTTGTCAAAATTAAAACTGTGTACTTCTTACCCTATAAACTTTCTTCCGTCTGTGCACCTGACGAATCTTCTTGAGAACCGAGCTTTAAACGAAACAATAGCATTCTGTACGTTTTCATTCATCTTGCCATATAGCGTAACATACGTTTCTCAGAAATATCGCATCCCAAACCTAATGACAGAATTTTAGACGCAATTGATCGTTATAATATTGATATAAATATAATATATCTGAGCGTTATAATATTTCCGACCGTAACATCGGTGCATTCGTGAACATACCACGTGGAGGAAGTTCCATTTTTGTACTGTATGTGTGCATGCATATGCACGTAGGATGCATCGAAAATTGGATCATGGTACAAGCCAAACGGAGGTGGTGACTGCTTGAATTTTGGAAATTTGTCAAAATTAAAATTACGGCGTCTTCCTGTACTTCTTACCTTATAAACTTTCTTCCGTCTGTGCACCTGACAAATCTTCTTGAGAACGGAGCTTTAAACGAAGCAATCGCATTCTGTACGTTTTCATTCATCTTGCCATATAGCATAACATACGTTTCTCAGAAATATCGCATCCTAAACCTAATGACAGAATTTTAGACGTAACTGATCATTAGACGAATACCTTCTACGCCTATTGTAAGCGAGAGGTTCTTTTGTCCGGCATTTTATGTGCAAGAAATTTGACGATGTCTTCTGCAGCGTTGCCTTAGAAATTTTACAATGTCTCCGGCATTTCTCTTGTAAGTTATCGCGCTATGCAAAAGGATCGTGGCGGATATCGCGGAGCGTGCCGTCGATATCGAATTTCCGATCGACTGCACGACAAAGTCGATGGTGTTTCTAGACTTAATGGAGGCCCAGAGCGGTAGTTCCGCGGAGGTCGCAAACAGAACGCGCCTTCAGGATGAAAGGAGTATGTTTTTCTATTGAGTCGTTTTTTTACCCGAGGCGCTTTAACCGTTGCAGTTTAATTACATTGCTATTCTATTTGGCCACGCTTCTTTTAAACTCGATTTAATTCATCAGCGAAGAAATTCGACGAAATTAAAACGAATAACTACGTAGGAAGTGTTAATAAATTGCATTGGACTTTTCCATCCAGTCTCGTGATATTTTTGTCCCAAGACACGCGCAAAGATACGATATTACAATTATTCGTATCAAGTTATCTCTTCGTTTAAATTAATTTACTCAAATACAAATATTTTCCAAAAATTTTTCTATTTTCTAACATGCACTGTGTTTCTTTGCATCAAAGAAAGTTCCGCAAAAATCAGAATAAATAATATGTTTAATAAGGAAGTAGTATTTATGGCGGATAAATATGGACACCTTGATTAATCGTCGGTTCTTTTCCCTCGACCAATATGGTCAATTATTCCATTTAATATCCAATATCTGATAAATAGAAACATTTGTCTAAATACGCATCGATCTACATCATTCACAGAAGTTTTTAATAAATAGCCGTCCCCTGATCTTGAAAACTCTACATACGAACTTTTCCAACAACTCTTTATAGAATAAAATTAACGATGGAATATCGAACGAAATTAATTTCCCTGAATTACAAGTCTTCCGTTAATCTTCAATATCTTGCCTGCACCTTTCACCTTTTTAAACCTTCTTTCCTGTGATCCACTGAAGTAAAGAACCACCTGTCAATTCGTACCTATAATGCGTTCGAATATAATACGCGCGATCACTATGCTTTAGTAGTACACATTTATAATAGAGCCAGGCAATCGATGAGTATCGACATAAAGAAAGGTCATCGTCGATTGCGTATTTATAACGCAGCTAACAAAAAGTCACGCTGCACACGTGCAAAAAGCGTGCCGCGTCCTCTAAATTGTATATGCAAGATGTATGAAAAATTATTAGAATTAAGTGAAAGATGTAGAGAAAAATTTTGTCATACGAAGCTTTATGTCGGACAAGGTCGAATTTGCAAGTTTCTCGAATACAACGTTGATTGATTCTAAGGACAGCAATGAACAATCGATAGAAAAGTATTCCCTAAACAATGGCGGATAAAAGAAAGTTCACTCGTTAAAAATAGTGAATTTGCTACAAGCAAATGTATTAGTATGGCGATTGATTACGATTAGAAAGTTTATTAACATTTGTAAAAGGTACGTATGTTATTTCAAGAATATTTGTTCGATAATTCATGTCACTATACGTCTCTGCATGCGCTTTAACGTGACGTACAATTTGCAAGAAAAAGAGATGCACTCAAATATGTGCGAAAAGTCTTCAGGGACTTTGAAAGCTTCTGAAGGAAATGACCCTTGGGTAATAATAATCTTTGCAGCGTGTTTTCCTTTGATATCTTGATTGTATCATCGTAACGTAATGATAATATTTAGGTGATTATTTTTACATGGAACTCCTTCAATATATTACGTTTTCTCGTTGCTTTTGTTAAACGTTGTTCCATTTTGTAATTCAGTGACGTTTACACGTTAAACTTTCTTTCGTTCGTCCCTGTAAATCCATGGAAAGTAATGACTGTGGAAGCATAAATACTACGATGCTCGATGTATAAATATCGATAATATGCAAATATCGGGATCTAAATATTAAATAGGCGGATCGAACGATTAATTTAGAGTTAGACTCGGAACTATTCATTTCCTTGCTAATTATGTGAATAGATTCGTAGATATAAAAGCTTGTTATATAACAAATCATAATTCTTAATTTTAGCTTCCTTCAAATATAAATAACATATAATAATAAAAAATATAAAAAAAATATCGTGAGCAGATAGCTAAAATACGTTAGAAATACTAAGAAGAATTGCGAGGTTTATTTCGACTCCAACTTGCCAGTTAAACGACGACCCTTTAACACTGTGCACTCGGAATTTTATTTCAATTTCGTTAGCAGCAGCTGTCAACGCTTTTAAGCGTTTTATTTGAAATTTATTTTAACTACAAAATAAGACAATTTAAATAAATAAAGGCAGAGAGAAATTCACTTAAATAGCAATTTTATTCACACTATCGTTGTATTTTGTAATTTTTAAATGTACGATATATCTTGAAACAATTTCTAGGACGCGATGCTGCTTTTCTTTCGCACGTTTCACAAAAAAGGTGCGACTGAAAGAATGTCGAGTGCGACTCGACAAAGGAGCTCCTGAGATAAAAACACTCGACATAGGAGGAGTGCAAAGGGTTAATCAGCCATCGGTGTAATATCACATCTGGCGGTGTATTCAAATTCTCTGAAAACGTGTCTAAAATAATACGTATAATTGTGCGATTAAATATTTGGCAATTTAAATTTGTAAAAAGATATCACAAAAATGGCTACAATTTGGCACAATGCAAAAATCGCCGTCTTTCTTCTATTTCTACATTTGAACGTTCTCTTTCTACATTTAAATTTCCTCGTTTAGAGCCCCACATTTAAATCTAATATACTTCTGCGATACCCCTAAATTTAAATCTTCTTTCTGGTGTTCTTTTTCTGTTTTTACGTGTAGATCGTCTGTCTAATGCTCCTATATACTTACAATCAGTTACAAAAGTATGCAATCACCTAAATATTTTACATTCGGCGCCTAAAATATCATTTTTCAATCTACTCCATCTTCGAACAATTGAACTCCATCGCATTAGAATAACGTAATGAATATTTGCGAGAAACGGATTTTACCTTCGAACTTTCTCTTTATCATTTGATAATTCTACATAAAATATAGCAATCGCCTAACCTTGGACTCGATATCTCGCTACCAAACAGTATCAGTATCTGAATTTTGACTCGATCTAATCTAATCTGCATTCGCCAATCGACAATTTAATATCACACTCTTCGTCCATCGAACACGTTCATTTACGATGGTTCTATTAAAAAAAGATCCACTGTCAGAAACTCTATTTTCAGGGAATCACGATCAAGCCGCTCGTAAAAATCCTGAACGTGAAACGGGCAGAAAAGAAGAAACCTACCATGAACGAGAGGATCCACGAACGGGTAAGTTGTTCGTTGTCTTCTACTATTTGTATTTGCCTGGGAAAAAAAAGAAACGTCCGAGACCGGCGATCAGCCATAACGAGCGAAGTGCCACGCTTTGCGATCGATCGTTTAATAAAAAAGTAGCGAGAGAGTACGTTGCGTCAAGGAAAAAGAGTGGCGAACGGAGAACAGCGGCGCGTTGTATAAATTATAGAGGACGCGTGGTTATACGCCCTTATCGTTCGTGCAAATATTAAAAAAGAGCAGCGAGCCACGATACACGGGAAAATCAATAATCGTTCGTTGTACGAGAAGATTGCACTGATTTTCACCGGTAGCCATATTTTCGTAAACGAACGCTGCTGGAGGAAAAGAGCAATTTCCTACGCTTCGTTTTACGTTTACCACTCGTAGTATTCGTACGCTTACGACAATCAATTTTTATGCGTATACTATGCGCGTTAATGCGAAATATTTTGAAACTTCATTGGCGCTGTAATGATCTTACGTATTGGCAAAATTCGAGGCTGGTCCGATAATATACAGGATCTTTCGTTTATCTTGTTCGCTACTGCTGCGAAAACAATCCTGTCCACGGGTGACCATGAACGATATTCCAATTGCAAACAGAGATTCGGTCAGATATCTGGCCGTGATTCTGGACGGAAGAGTGACATGGAAACGACACATTTGTCGTAGACAAATCCAAACAGCTTAAATCAAAGTTTAAAAAATTCTACTGGCTCGTTGGCAGACGTTTGGCAACTTAAACGCGCAGAGTAAAACAACGCTATATAAGGCGATGTTAATTGGACCTATGGGATTCAATTATGGGGAACAACGAGTGATTCCAACATAGAAATTCTTCAACGATTCCAATCGAAAACTCTAAGATTCTTAATAGATGCTTAATGTTAAAGAAGAAATAGCCAGATTCGGTAAGAGATGTAACGTAAGGGTTAACGACCACCAAAACCTATTAGTTCCTCGATTACTTGACACGACGGATCAGATCCGCTTAGCCTTTAGATTTAAACGTTAGATTCAACTAGAATCGAACAAACGATGAACAGTTATTAAACACGACATAGTACCATGCCAGAATAATTTACTTATAATTGATTGTAAAATTCTTCCAAATAAAAAAAAAAAAAAAAAAGATCTTGTCCTCTATAATATCTTCGTTACTTTTGCAGATATAGGAAGATGTAGGAGGAAAAAGTTCTTCGGTTCAGAACGGCGAATATCGTGATTAATGATTTTTTTCCTTCCAAGATCATTCTTTTCGACTTTAACCGAATACGGAAATTACAAAATATCGTAGATAATTAGTCGTTTGATAATTCTTCTTCTGTGTGGAAAACGCATGCTCGTACTAATTGCGTTGTAACTAAATGTATACATTTTCAGAATCGTTTAAAATTTTGCCAATATAACGACGATAGTTGGATGTTGTTACAATGTTGATGAACTTTCAGAATGTTTCGTATAACACGCGTAATACGTTCATAGAAAATATCGACAAATGTGGGAATGTTTTCGTAAACCGGTGTTGAAATATCTTTCTGGATAAGGGAAATAACAAGCGCGTGATAAATCCGACGGAGTAAAGGAAAATGGCATCTCCGTTTTACAGATAATGGACCACGTGATGGCTGGGGTCGAGGACATTTTGGGCAAGCACGGCAATTACCATGTTCGAGACAAGTATGCATAATTTCTGAATATATTACGTTGTATAACGAATATCGTTGCAGGCTAAAGAATAACATGAAATTACGCTTTTTATTGCCGTAATTCAAAGTAAGCACCGCCTGAATTGATTTCAATTTCAGAGTAAAATCTAGCGTTCTTTTTCTCTGTTTTGAAACGATTTAACCAAATCTACGATCGTAAAGTCGAGCATCTTTGTAAACTGTTTTAAAAACATCGTCGAGTCGTTGAATGAAATGATAAACCGTAGGCTTTTACAAACATACAAATTACGAACGAAAATAATCGTGAAATATTTTTTCATCATAAAATGACTGTGATATAAGATGTTGTTGAAAAGCGATTACACTTGCAACAAACTAGCGTTTAACTAGCGTTTGTTAACATCAAAGATAACATTTTTATCTCTGGCGTTTGCGTTCTTTCGGCCTCTGATTCTTCTCGTACGTTGAAAAACACGAGCAAAGTTTATTGACTTTTCTCTCCCCTAGTAGGATGACTCACGAGTCGTTGAAGATGCTGATGCGGGATGCAGATGATCCTGATCACCAGAGTACATTCACCATCATAAATTATTTACTACGGTTTCACGACGGACAAGAATTTCCCTAATCTTTTTAGGGAACGCGAAAAGAATCTCTTAAACTTTCTAAATATTTAGAATAATTCCAAAATGATGTTCGAATAATCGAGATCCCGTCCTTACTACTATGATATATCCATTTTAAATTCCAAGTAGAAGAGAGACGACGCTATTTTGAGGAAAAATCAAACTCCAACATATCTACATTAATGACGTACTTTTAAAACGATTTTTCAAATCTATTAATTCTTTGATCGCGTAATCTGATATTTCATCTTCAAATATTCGTTCCTCCTTTCATTATTTTGTTCCTTTCTTTTGTTTCGCAGATTCAAGCGGTTCGATAATAAATTCGTTCGTCCGTACCTAGTGAGGGATCACTGTGGCGCGGAACCGAAAATATTGGAAACGTACTCGAAGCTGGCGATGAAAGACGCTTTGGATTACATTAGAAGGAACGCGTCCACCATTGGCAATATCAGCGGAACTGAAAGCATGTCCGCGATATTCCGCAACTATAGCAACACAGGACAGTTCAATGGAAGGTAGGGCCCCATTCTTTTCTTCCCTCGACTCTTCGTTTCTCGCTCCATCCTTTCCAATCGTTGGCACGCTGAGTTATCTTCCTTCGTACCTGACCTGTTTACTTCCACAATAAGGAGCACGATGAATGCTTCTTTGATCGTAACAGATGTGTACGCCATCCCTTTGTCGCCCTGGTGAAAATGTATTAATTATCGAGGAAAGTTGTCCCGGTGAAACAGAAGAAATCGTTACGAACGAAATTTCTTTCAGCTCGATCCGCCTCGCGGTCCAATGCTTCGTTCGCCGTTAATTCGGTGTCACAAAAAATTGACAATGGAGTTAAAATATTCCGACTGAATCGTTTGTTAAAAATTATTTCACATACAATTGATGACCTTTTTACCTTTAACATTTTTTTATCGATTAAGATAGACGAAAATTTGATTGCAGGATTTTCTTACTTGTCAACCTGGAAACAAATTAAACAAGTATTTCTATTACCGTAAAAATCCTATTCATCGTATTAACGAGAAAAGTATCAAATATAGAGATGTATATTTCGATTGATCGTAAAAAAAACTATCGACTTACGTATCGACTGTTTCGTTTAAATTATGATCAATCACAACCTTCATACGTTTGCAATGTAGTACCTTTGGGTATCTTATAAAACACAGACGACAGTTTCTTTTCTTCCTCGCGTTCCCCTACATTTTCTTATACCGTTCGTTTCAATCTCTTTGGTAGAAGCTTTATACACTTTCATACTTTTATCGTCGACAACGCTGTTAACGAAAAAGAAACAGGAGAAGCAATTTCTATTATTGTAAAAGTCCCGTCACATCGGTGAGACGGAAAGCACACGGCACGAAGTAACTTTCCATCCGGTACAACGTCCTGTTGTATGCTACAGCGTTACAAAACGCTGTAGGGTGTCGACGACTCTCTGCATGACTCACCCCGTATACACCCTGGCCGAGAAGCATAACCGAAGATAAGTCTGCATTGTATCTCGATTGAACGGTGGACCCTCGTCGAAACACAGTATCGATCTTCAAGTGGCAGCCCGTCATAAAAATGTAGTCTCGTTCTTTCTCCTTCCAGCCCGAGTTGCAGCCAGCTTGAAGCGGGCTGGAATATTGATCTCCAAGAACTGGAGTACAACCCTTCCAAGAAGGACTTGACGGACGCCAGGATCCACCACCTATTGGCCGAGGAACTTTGCAAGCCGTACAAGAGGGTAAGAAACTCGCTTTTTGCTGAGTATTCAGATTTTTATGTGTATGTGTGTGTGTATATATATATATATATACATATCGTGTATGCATGTCCCTGAAAACCTCGCTGACGAGGACTGGCTTTTTTTCTCGAAGGATAATCGTATCGCTGCTTGGAATTTCAGCTGTCGATTTTAGCCTTTGGTTATATCACGTAATGGTATTATGCGAGAGCTAGAAGACAAGTGGTACGAGTGGTGAGATCTGCAATTTGAGAAAATTGCAGCTTTGAAAGTTTCAGATTGCAGAGGACTTAGTCTTCGACAATTGCGAAGCTTTTCGAGAGAGGCGCGCATAAGAGAAAATGAATAGGATAAATTGTATTGGAAATTTCTATTGTTACTTTTCAACGTTAGCCGCGTCAGAATTTAGATAGTCTGAATTTAATTTTGTTCTTCTGGTATTTAGAAATGAAAATTTCACAGTTGTTCATAGTTTTCATGAAACGGAGTATTAATATTTGAGATCGACTTGTTAAAATTTCATATATTAATTTATATTTTGTTCTCTCTCTCTCTCTCTCTCTCTCTCTCTCTCTCTCTGTCTGTCTCTGTCTCTCTCGATGAAATGAAAGTCGACAGCTAAAATCCCATCGATAACGCTTAATTTTATTTGCAATACGTAAGACTCGTTTAAGTTGCTCGCACGCGTGGCGATCGAAAGAAGAATAACAAATACTCCAAGAGACTTTCGAACCGCCTCGAACAATCGAATCTGCGTGTGCTTGTTTGCCACGACGATTGGTCGAATTGTGTCGCATGTATGTATTCGTGGATATATATATATATATGTATATGTATATGTATATGTATATGTATATGTATATGTATATGTATATGTTAGAAAAATTCTACACAAACGAAAAGAACGAAGGCGAATGAGCAAAAACGTTTCTCTACAGCATGGAACAAAACTGTTGCAGCATCGGCGTCTAAGCTACAGCCGACACGCGGTGAACGATCGCGATCTCTCGACCCAAGTCAATTACAAAATGCACATGAACATACGTCGGATGATGGGAGAGCACAAGCATCGTCACAAGCGCAGTAAAAAATTGCTCAAAGTAAGAATGTTCTCGCGTTGACGCGCGTTCTTCGAGTTTATACGAGTTTCCATTATATGTCCTATTCGATTTGCAATTAAAATGTCGTTCCTTCTCTCGACCGAATCGTAGGACGGTAAGCAGAATCACGTGAGTTTTCCGGAGTTCCAGCAAAATGGCTCGACGAAGTTGTTCACACAAGGTAAAATTGGCGAAAGAGATATCGACGCCTTTTTTTCGGCGGAAAAAAAAGAAGGATCTCGTTTGAATACGTGAATTTTCATTGAACGTAGATTACATCAATGGCGTCCTGTACGAATTGGAGAACGGAGACACCTCAAAGCCTTCGAGCAAAGAGGACTGGGACTCGGCGATTACTTTCACAGCTCGTACTTCCGGTAAGAACAGCCTTTCTCTCCTTCTTTTTTTCTACCTTTTTCGTTCGTTTCAGCGAAGCTTTTGGCCACGTCGCGTGGTCGATAGAAAACGGCAAAGTTCTGGAATTATCCTCTCATCCTCGCGCCGATTCTTTTGAGAAATTAGTTCCGCGGAAGATAATTCAACGAGACTTCTTGCCGAAGCGTGTCTTTTGAATATAAAACAGGAGAAGAAAAGGTGTAGCAGCTAATTCCTGTCCCGATTCGTAGTTATAATTTTCTCGTCGCTCGATTTCCGTAGACTCGTTGAACGTGAATGTGGACAACCACCACGGCGCCACCACCACTACCTCAATGGACACCATAAATACCGACGATCCCGATATGAAATTAGGACGCGACGGTGAGTTCTTCCTCGTTGTTGATCGTATCGCCGGAGATCGTTCGTCTTTCGATGGAAATTCCATTCCTTGTGCAAGTGTCGCGAGTACTTTGCACGATTTAACCGTCTTCGAAATTCCTTTCGACAGCGTAAGAAAAATTGTCGGATACTCTGATAACGGAAAAGATTAAGATCGTTCGGCTGCCAAAATTTCTGCCAAATCTCGTAAAGCTTCTTCAAACTACGAAGCATTTCCTTCCTATTTCGAAATATCTCTTACGAATTCGCCAATCTTTTAGTATCAAAGGAAATTCTAATTTCGTAGAATATCAATCTTTGAAGCGTAAAATATCTTATTCGAGATTTCCTTGTCTCTTTCGATTGCGTTAGAATAATCCTTCTTTAAACGATTTTGCAATTTTTGCTAAATTCTTTGAAAATAAAACAAAATAAAATTATAAAAGATAAAAAAAGGATGACCGTTTCTCTCTTAAAATCTTCGTTATACCTGACGGAATTGTTTGAAAGCTTCAAGCGACTTGTATTAGTAATATCGAAGTGGTAATAATGCTATCATTTGTCGAATTGCAGAAACCTACAGGGTAACGACACCAACAGCCACGGAGACCATGTTGCCATGGAAGCGAGAAGACGATTACGATTCCGGGCACCCGATTAAACAGAATGAATTCCCCGCTTGGTGTTCAAACAAGGAGTACCTGGCTTACAGTTCCCCGTCAGCGACGTTCTTAGGTACGATCGATTAAATAATCCACTCGATTCCACGAATACATCATTTCGAGTATTAGATACAAATTTCTGATAATACTCGGTCGTAGTTTTCTTACTGTCATGCACTCTGTTTTTCCATTAAATCGACAAAATGTTAAAGAAAGGTGATTCACAAAGGTGTATGAAATAAAAGATGTTTAAAAGTTGCTTAAAAATTTACTTATTATTAAATGTTTATTAAATGTATCAACTATTTAGAGAATCAGTTAGAGTTGCTCGTAGCGAAAGAATGATCGAATCATCGTTTTTTTAACAATCTTTAAAGATAATACCCAAATTATACTCTCCGACACCTACTAGAAACCTTAACATACAGCTGCTTTTCTATGGGGCTCGGGTAACCCCTCTCACGTTAGAGAGAAAAATCTACTCTATGTATTTCCATCGAGTTATTTATGATATATTTTGAAATTTTTACGCGTTGTTTCAGGTATTTTCCCTACCACGTCCATTTTTCCATCCAAGGTTGATTCGATATTGGTACTGGTACTGGTACTCGATACTGGTATAAGTAGCCACGATACAAAATTACTTTCATTCTAAATGAATGAAACAAAATTAAAGTTCATTATGTTATTGCTAGCCCTGTAAAAGTCGTTACGTCATTGCGGAGAAAAGATATAACACGAAGTAGGAATTTTAAAATAAAATTGTTAAACCAGTGATTTTGACTGGCGTGATATTTCTAGTGTTAATAAACCAACTAAATTAAATTAGTTAATCTATTATAGCTAATATTAGTTAGAAATCTGATTTATTAAAATCAACCAATAATAATCTTGGACCAAATCGACAATTTTTCCAATATCCAATTATATTCTAAAATTTGTATTTATATATCTAAAAATATTTCATTGTAGGTTCGTATATGAAAAGAAAATATTTTTGACTGTCGATTCGGCTAATAGATAAAAAGGTACGTAAAATGTTGAAGAAAACGCTGCTTTACAGGAGAGCCGTATTTGCGAGAGCGGGCCAGCTTAACGAGCTCGGAGGATACTAGCCTCGGACTTCCGGCCGAACAACATGTAAATGTTATCTTCAAGTCGTCTCAAAATTTCTGTGTCGTTCTTTTCTTTTCTCTCGATCTACAAAGCGAATGCGTTTTTTCTTTCGATCTTTGGGTTACCCAATCCCCTTTCGAACTCTTTAAACACACTCACACGTACGCTACACATTAACATACACAAAGCACCTTGTCACCGTAATACACGATTGATTGTGCATCACGCATGATCGATCTTATCGAATCCTTCGTGCATATTCTCAGCCTCGAACTATCGATTCAGAACACTTTTGTGTTGCCAAGTTCTTCCACGAGCACTTCTCTGTGTTTCACATTTTTCTACGATGTACAGGGTGTTTCGGTTACTTTGGCCAGCCGAAACATCGATGTTCGTTGCTATCGGCTTGCTGTGTCGATGTGAAAATTTAAGAGTTGATCGAGCTTGTAAATATATTTGTCGAATTATACACGCTATGGCTAAAAATTGTGAATAACAGAACGTTCTTCTCTTTTCATTCAGTTTCGCGATTGAATATACGTCTGGTACAAAGAATAAAATCAAAAAGGCAAAAGCAAATTTTTGACACCTATTTGTTATATTGAAAATTTGCTGATTTTGTCACATAAAACGTGAAATTGTATCTCGCGAAGGAAATAATGGTCCGGATACTTGTGATTGGTAGTAGTGTACGTCGGAACATTGGGTTCTCAAAATTTACGATAACTGTTTTTTTTTTTTTTTTTCAATCGAATGCAAACCATTTTTAAATGTCCTAACGTTATTAATCTTTATTTAACCGGATGGTGTTGATGTTCGGTTATCAAGTTCCCTTGCAGCAACGAGCACAAATGGTTAATAACGGCTGTAATTCATTAAATGCGGTGGTCCATAGATTTTTATTCGCTTAACGTGTATTCGATGAGAAATGGGCTAATATCCTGAGCCATATATTCAAACTTTATTCAAACAAATGCAATTTTCCTCGTTTCGTATAATAGATACGATGTAATGATCTTTAAATTATGTTCGTGTCCTCGTCAAAAGAAGAGAAACAGAATAAAGACGATAATACGACCAGTTACGATATGAGTTACATTCTTCGTTTTATTAAAGCTACATCTTCTTATTAGATTTTAGAATAAAGCGCGTAAGTAGATAAAAAACTGAAAAAATCAAAATGGACTTTCATAGCTTTCTCGCCTGTGGTCTTTATTACGTGCGTAATCTAGAAAAACGATCAACTTTGTGCACTTTCTCTTAACAGAGATATTCCGAAAGAGAGAGAGAGAGAGAGAGAGAGAGAGATATTAGAGGTGGTCGAACCGAAACACTCGATGAATCTTCATTAACCTCGTTAGTAACACTTGCTTCTAATTAAAGGTGGAATCGAGCAGCCAAAGGTCCAGTCAGTAATTGGTCTATTCCGTGGTGAGAGTGTGTGCACCCCGGATGGTATCGATTGCCAGGAAACTGTGGACGAGCGTGACGAGTACACGTTGACAGGGACAGAACAGACGGAGGATTCGCCCACGAAAACTTTCAGTGAATACGAGAAAGGTAAGACGGTAAAAACCATCTATATATATATGATATATATATATATATAGTAGTGTATTATAATACAGTACAATAATGTAAAGTTTTAGATTTCAATGCTAACTATGATTTGAAAAGAAAATTTTCGTCCTTAAACGATGCGTCATATAAGATGTACGTATGCAGTTTTAGAAAAAATCCAAAGTTCTATTTATGAAACGAACGGCAAAGATTTGGAGTTTCTCAAGAAGATATATAATTAATAAAGATGAAGTGTAGCAAGGTATATAAAGCACGTTAAGGACGTCGTAAATTCAGCCGAGTATTAAATATACTCGACATTGAGTAAGAATGGAAATATAAAAGGGAGATATTAAGAATAAAACAGTTACATCTCGTTATGGACCATGAAATGTAACATTATCAGTCGTGATTTCATTGCTGCTAAATATGCAAGTTTATTACGTGACATAAACGTCGCATAAAATTTACGATTCAACTCTCTTCCAGTTATATTCGAAAACCATTTACGCAAGATAAAAATTACCAAGATTTCTTGCGGTATGCTGTATCTGCTTATCTTCAGGGATAAATTAACGTAATACACATTTTTTTATCTTTAAAACACACGATACTTTAATTTAGCAAACACGCGTCTTTTATTTCTGTAATATAACGTAGTTGGCGTAATTGCCATCCCTTTCTCGTTCTCTTCCGTCTGACCCGTTTCTCCTTCCTCCCCTTATTCCTTTCGTCTCTTCCGTTCTTCCTTCTCGCTCTTTCTTATTCCTACGCGAATTTATATCTGGAGAATGGTATTCCGACCGTGATATTGATACAACTTAAGTTACATATTACGAATTATATCGCTATATCGCGATAACACTGCAGCTGACTGATAATAATTAACGTAGTATCGTGGACGAAAGCCTACGAGATATCGGGTGTAGCATAAACAATGTCGCGAGAAAGCCTAAGTGCCGAAAGGCCCATTAATGTATCGTCGGTCGAAAAGTTATACAGAAAAAAATGGCCATGAACGGTTGCGGAACACGTGCGTGGTTGGGGACTATGAGAAAAAACAAAGGGATGCTAAGGGAGAAAGACGAATTAACGGTCAGTGTGAGTTGAGAAGTCAGAGAATGTGAATTGCGTTGTCGAGAGAGAGAGAGAGAAAGATGAAAGAGAGCGTCGAAACGAGAGTTGTAAATTAACTATTTAGTTGCCTTAGTTATAACACATTACTGCATTTAGTTCACGTTAAACAATCATCGTTTCCTGTTTAACACGTTGAGGCCGGCGTGTACCACCGGTGGACCACGCGTGTCTGTCCCGTGAAACGGCGTGCATTCGGCGCTGCCTCGCGAAGAAAACCCTGAATACGTGTTAATCCATTGTAAATAATTGATCAATAAAATCCTGTTAGATCGAATTGTTGGAAAAATTAACCGCGAAAACAGTCTGATTATCCTATTCTGAATTGAATTGAATGCTCGTATGTACGAGTTTACACGTAAAAGCTGAAATTGTAATAAACATACAATCCTCCGTCATAAAAACTTAAAACCCTCAAAACAGTTTCCCTGTTACAGACAGCAAGAAGGGACCCACTAGACGAGTATCCATGATGGAGCTGTGCTCCATAGAGAAGTCGCAATCGGACAAGTGCACGGAGGACGGATCCCATTCCCTGCCAGAGTGTTGGAATCCTCAACGGATCCGAATGAGCTCGTTCGCATACTCGGCCCAGGTTCCCAGTCTCTCCACCGCCCTTATCACCTCTTCCTCCGAATCGTCGGAGGAGATGGACGAGGAGGAAGAGAAAGCTTGACCTTTGGGGATCGTCGAGGAACAGACGTCATCGTTCGCGGTCGACGAGCGTCGTTTTCGTCGGCCATGGCGGCGGCCACCTCGGCGTTCGTTGTTCTCGTCTCTCTTACGACGACCTAGCGCTCCGGTCTGAACAGAGGACGTGCCTCTAATACCTTTCGCCCCATTCTAGGGAGATACGATCAACCTTTCAACCGAAAACGAAAATAATATTTGTTCCCCCTTTGACGATCGCCGATCTCGCTCCCTTCGAGGATGGACATTTTAATAGAACTCACACTGGAGACGACGAGCTGTTTTGACAGCTCTTGTTCTCTTCCACAGGACCAGATTACATGACGGAAAGTACCCCTCGTTTTGACTACCGATGCTTTCATTCGCACGCAGAAACGAATGCTTTGGAGTTGTACAGGGTGTCCCAGAGATTGGTCCCTTGTTTCTGTCTTTCTTTTTTCTTTTTTTCTTTTTTCTTTTTTCATTATTTCCGAGGGAAATAAAAGATTGCCGGTTCTTTGAGCAAGCTATAAGAGAAGAGAGGCTTCACCTTTTTGTATTTGTATAATTTCTTAATGGAACAAGGTAATAATTTATTGAATCGTTGGAATTGCGTTTCTCTCTCTTTGGTCCACCGGCTACGGTGAGGGAATTTTCAAGACGTTTGATAATTTGAAGAATAAATAAGATTACTTGACACGAATTCACGACCGAAAGAGAAATTAAATTATGCGACTGATGATTCATTGATCAATGTATGGGACTATCCCTCGGGACACCCTGAATTAGATCGTCCAATAAGTTCGTCGTCTCTACGACGTTATTTTATGAATACAGAACGATAAGCGACCAAGATGACCAATGACCAACCTTCAATAAGATCAAGGCCAACCCAGAAAAAGCACTTGTAAAGAACGATTCGGTGGATAACATTTTGATTGCTGCATATTGAAGAATCGTAACTGAGAATGAAATTCTAGTACAAGGCAGCTCAGGAGTCTGACGTTTTGAATATTCCAGAATTAATTAGCCATCGATATCTAAGAAAAAGATGAGAACTGGGCCGAAGTTAAAAACATCTAAATATGAAAAAAAAGTGAACGAACTTATTAGGCGACCTAATACGTTACTTAGGTAGAATTCTTCGATCTCAGAGGAGACAAACAAGTATTTTCTCGGTTGGTTTAATCGAAAGAATCGTTGACACAATGATATATAATACAGTTGACGTTGTAGTAGCGTGATTTTCGATATAGCGATGTTACCATTTTTCGACGAGAATGATTCAGTCGAGGTTGCGTTCTCTTTTGATACTCGGTGATCGTGTGAATCCATTTTGAATATTCGACCATGAGAGTGATACAAGTGAAATGAAGAGTGCGAGAGAAAGAGCGAAAGTAAGAAAGAAAGAGAGAGAGAGAGAGAGAGAACTATTTTTTTAAACCGACGATACACCTCGTTTCCTCCGTAGCACGACTGATGGATGAAAAGTATTAACGAATAGACTCGGAGGAACGTTTTTTGGTAGTTGATTTTTCAAATGCTTCCTGAGAAGAATGATTCGTCCATTGGAAGGGAGATGCTTTCGATCAGCAGAAACGAAAGATTTTCGAATCACCGACGATTCTTCGTCGATGTGTTGCTTTCTGCGTGCTGAGAAAGATCGTGAACCAGAAAAAGCACGCGATTTCTTTCTCTTAGACGCCATAATAGCGTGTATCCCTTGTAGCGACGACTCGTTTTAACGATCGCTCATTAACTTGGTATCGTGGCCTTAAGATTCCTAAAAATATCCTAGCAGCAACTCTGAACCTTCCGGTATATTGTAAAAAAAGGAAGAAGAGGAAAAACAAGGAGAATGAGATTGAAGGTATAGAAAGGGTGACTTGTTTTTGTGAGAGAAATTCGAGGGACCTTGATACGTGTTGCGTTTAAATGACGATTAAATCATGACATGTGAACGTGGTGATCTCCTTCTTTTTTTTTTCTTTTTTTTTCTTTTTCAGTTTCTTTGGTAACACCAACGCTAAATAGTCTTTCGAAAATGAAGTATATATATATATATAAATATATATATGTATAATATGTACAAGTTTGGTATTATACTCGATACGCAACGCTGAAATCGTCGTGCGATTCGCTTTCGAGTTTATAGACGCGAGTCTAGATTTAGACACGCCATGTGGCGTATATACTGATGTAAAGTAAAAATGGGGACGATTAATTATTCCTGTTGTATTTCGAAAATATGGAAATGTTGCGCAGAAGAAAATGAGAAACTTTGGGCTGTTCCTTCGTTTCGATTTGTTTTGATAAGAGAGTATTTTCTAGGATTTATTTATTATTCGTATCATTTTCCGTAATTCGTCTTCTCTGACGTTATCGGTTCGTATAAGAAAAATGAAGAATACGATTGATCGATAGATTTCAATTTATCTTCATTTCACAGAATAATCTATCTATTATTCTGTTCGACGTTATTATTCTTATTATTATTACACAGCGAGAATTGAAAATACTATAAATTGACAAATTCCAAATTGTCTTCGTTTCGGGTATATCTATTCGTTCATTCCGTATTATGAAATATTCTTCTCATTGTAAAATAGAAAATAGAGTGATTCTTCGATAATTTCTCTTTCTTGTGTAACGAAAATAAAATAATCGCGCGGAATATACGACCGACAGATGAAAGCCAAATCGATCTTCAAATAGAAAAAATTGCCATTTATTTATATTTACCGAGTTTCCCGTTTTTCTTCCAACGAGACTTCCGTATTTTCAAAAACAACGACGTTCCCCCTTTAGATTACTCATTTTACTCTCACGCTAGATTTTTTGCAGCGATTCTTACGAATTTTCAACTACGAAAAAAAAATACTACACTCGGCATCCAAAACGTTAAGTCTCGACATGTGTATTCGACACGATGTTATACTAAAAGTACGCGTAAATTTTAGAGGAAACTTTTTGCCTATCTTTAACTGTTTCAAAAAAAATTCACGAGGATCACTGCATCAAACTAGTTCGAACACAGTGATCTCTTGAATCATACAGACAAAGAATCTCTACGATCGAAACGATAACAAGAAAACAACAAAGCAAACTGTCGAAAAGATGCTGGAAAATAAGAATATCGAGCATCTCTAATAGAACTCAGCATATTACAATCGTCGAAATCTTTTTCACGCTGTCAAACGCGAACATACACTCGCTCACATACACACACATGAAAGTTGTTTAAACGAAACGCTCCTCCTCTCCTTAAGTATGGCCTTAAAAGAAGCAGAAAACAGAAAATAAAAAATAACTAAGTAAATAAATAACTGAGTAACAGTCTCGCGTAGAAAAACAGCCGCGGAAGTGTCGTAGGTCTGTGTACTTAACGCATTCGATAAAACCACCGTCGTATGTACGTAACGAGACGAGATACAAAAGATACTGGGAAAGATCGTAAGAAGATCGAGGGAAAAGCCAAAAAAGAGAAAGCAAGAAATTTTTCTTAGCAAAATAAGGTAGCAAGTTAATCGCCATGACTAATTTGTTACAATTGTTTATCGCGACGCGAAACGAATGAAACGAACATTGCGACAAGACGAAGTGTGAAACTATGGCGGGGAACTGCCAAGGGAAACTCTAGAATTCCGGTTTTTATGAGAATTGAAGATATTCATCGATTAATTAATAATTCTACATTGGCACTCGCGATTGATTAGATGCTTACGAAATTGAAGGAAATCGATTTATTAGCTTTCGATCGTTTAGAGATTTAACGTTATCGACGATGGCGTTTGAATTGGTCGAAAATACGATTGCCGAGGAAGATCGAAGAAACTGAAGAGTGTGAACTTTCGTGGAAATGTAATAGCGATTTAAATATGTATATCGAGTTACTTTAATATTTAATATAAGATGTTAAATATGATAGGTAGTTAATTATTTTAACGAACGATAAATTAGATTAAATTCAATTAATGGTTGAATCGGACGAAGTTAAATATGAAATTAAATTAAAACGTCAAATTACCTTAATAGTCGACTTTAAGAACAACTTTAGAAATATTCAGAATACGTTGGAAGGTAGTAGAAAATAATCGTAGCGCGGACATAGTCAACGTTAATCCTGTGTCTCAACCGATGTTTCAAAAGTTGCTCTTATAAAGTTCTACGACTTCTACGAACGCACGTATATCTACGTTCTTTCTCTAGAATTAATCATAAAGATATACGTATTTACGTATGAAAGAAAAAGATACTTTCCACGATAGGAGTTTTAGCGCTTCCAAGTTTCGAAATATTTCTCATTCCACAACTTTTCTATCTAATTATCTCGGAAGTAAGCTTTTCTTGGAAATGAATTTAAAAAGAACTTTCAAAGTATTAAAAGTCACGCCCAACTACTTTTAGTAATATTTAACAGCATGATTGATCCGAATCAAATTTCATTCCTGATAACTTTTCATTCTCAATCTATGAACGCTTCGATTGTTCGCGTAAAAATTTCTCTAGAAGCTGCTTCTTTATTACAATAACGTTCCCTTGTTGTACGATCGAATGAAAAACATTTCTACTTGGAAACAAAAGTATCCGACAAATTGTATCTTCGACCAAGACTGCGATCAACGCGATGTCACAGAGTTCTTATCAATTATGGCACTAGGGTTTTCTTCAGACTCGTTGTTTAAAGAGGACATTTTTCACGCACATCTCGCTTGAATAATATTTGCTTCAAAAGCGAGGGGTTTTTTTGATGGAGATAAAGAACGATTCTCAATTTTCGTAAAAATCGCGGCAGAGTTCGAAATTTCCCTTCGCGCGATATATTCCTGGCGGCCTCTAGTTACCTAGG
This sequence comes from Bombus haemorrhoidalis, assembly GCA_014825975.1. Taxonomy (NCBI): domain Eukaryota; kingdom Metazoa; phylum Arthropoda; class Insecta; order Hymenoptera; family Apidae; genus Bombus; species Bombus haemorrhoidalis. The sequence continues at coordinate 1,513,654 of CM026170.1, forward strand.
TCAGACAAATGTCGGACTAGTCTCTAGACGCTAGTCTTTACGCTGTTGATTTGTTAAAATAAATGTTTATTTCGTAAAAAAAAAAAAAATAACGTGCTTGTCTCGCAATCTTATCTTGACACTTGAAAATTTCCTTTCCTTCTTGGACATCTTCCATATCTCTGTTGCGATTCCTTGCCTTACATTTATCCTACGTTCTTCCTTTCTAATTAAAACATAAAAGTAAGTTGATACGTTTTTGAAGTCACTAGACGATTTCAAATAAAATGCATTTCAACGTATAAGTAGAATGATCGCTAGTCTCGCAACTGTGCAAAATTTTTGCTACTTTGACAGTTTGTTATTCGACCAACTGCTCTTCTTCGTTCTAAGATCTATTTGTAGCTTCTGAACTAAGAGCTCGCAGAAAATTATCATAAAAACCGATGCGAAATTTTTGAAACATTATGAAAGATATATTTTAGGATAAATTCGCAATTTTCCACTCGTTTGAAATTGAAATGAAAAGAGGAAAAAATAGAAGTAGAAATAATAAAGCCATAATAATAAAAACCATCAAGGACGAACAACGAAGCCTCCAATTAACTGGTCATCGACTTCTCGATAATTAAAGCCGGATCAATAAAACGATTAGCGACTCGTTAACGAAACTGCTGCTTCAACGATCGTTTCGACATCGAACTGTTAGATCAGAAAGAACCGAACTTCGCGAAAACGTCAATACAAATTGGACGATTCTGTCTTCTGTCGCGTGAATGCCTGGCGATGTTGTATTTTTAGTTTGCATACCTATGTTTAGTTACGAGTTGATCTTCGGTTTGCCTTTGAAACGAACGAAGAAGATCGAGAAAAATTGCTAATTGGACCAAAAGTCGATGTACGACTTAGACGAAACGAGGACTCGGTCGTCGAGACTGAATGATAACGAAGATTCGAACGATATCGAGGATGATCTGACTGACACGCGACATCTTCGAAGTCGAGGACGTGGTATTTCCGGTCAGCCTGACAGAAACCCGATTTTCCTGTCAATGGAAACGGTATATTATGCTTTTCAATCTTTAACCGCTACGATGAAATAGAAAGATATTGATTTTCTGTTGGGATTCTGAGGTAGCACGATGAAAATTTATATTTGAAGTTATAGTTATAATTATAGGGTTCGATCTAAACGAAGATTAGCGAAACTTTACGTCATTTGCTATTTTAAAGCGAAATTATAACAATTTTTATGTCGTTCGAGGTACTCCAAGATTCCACGATTCCAGCAATTAAACGTTAGATTGAAAATGCTTGTTACGCAACTCCATTTGTATTTTATATGAGTCCATCGGGGGATAAACAATTCGTATAATAGAAGTTTGCCGATTCTCTTCGCTACCTATGCTTTTTTATTGATATAATAGAGGTTCAGATATATTCAGTAGGAGTTTATTTGATCGGGCACTAACTAAGATTTCTTTACACTAAATGGAAATCTATTGTGCTTCTATCACAGCACTAGAGTATTCTTTCGATTATTATGATGTTACAATCTCGTTTGATAGACGAACGTTTCGTTATATTTTTAGTAATTTCTATTTTTTAGTAATTTTTAGTAATTTGAATAATTTCGGTTTATTTAGCCTGAATTAGAAGCCTATGATATGGCCGCTTTGGAATATCTGATGAACTGTTGTTGCGATACATAAAATACGAATCTCGTTTATTAATACGTAGAATGTAAATTTCAGTAATAGTGTATTAATAATTTTAATAACAGAATATTAATGGTATAGTTCCAATACCGGATAACATTTTACATCGTTTGACCTCGTCGATCTCTTATATCATCCGCTACTTTATTTTCAAAAGAAGAATTATATATTTAATAATTTAACTGCCTGATCAAACTAGTACATTAATTATTTTGTCAGTTTAATGGCAAAAAAACGAATTAAATTTACAAAAAGAAGCAAGTTGAAAGAACAGAAATTTCTTTTAACTATTCCTCTTTATATTATATACTTACTATTTACAGAAATTACTAGCTACAGAAATAAAACAGCCTCGGCTTACAAAGTAAATCGCATCCAATTACCCAGACATCTTGCAACCGAGATAACTGGAGAGAAAAAGAGAATTACCCTATTGTAGGCACGTAGCACGACAGAAGACTTGATACAAGCTTCTTCTATCTGTTTTATCTGTCGCTATTATTTCCGAAGGTCTTAGAGAAACTGCTGAAGAAGCTGAAAGTGGAACACGTTGTTTGGTGTAGGGACAAAGAAAACGTGTATTACGAGGTAAGAGAGTAATGCTAATTATTTTCATTTCCTACTCTGGCTTTATCTCTCTGGAAAGGTGATATTTCCTGTACCAACTGGGGAACCATGCGAGAATTGCCTCCACTGGCTCACGGAATTGGGATCGGCGTGAAAATGAACTCCATAGTAAGGTGAATTAATGTCTTCGGTATTTCCCCTCTAGGAAGCTTTTCCAAACGTCTTCGTTCACCTTCCAACAATTTCCAGCGTAATTCCAACTCTGTGCACGTATAGCGTTATGTGTGGCGTTGGTGCTACTACGCCCATCATGGATGATTTAGCCAGAAGTTTGTCGAATGTATCTTCTTAATACTAAACCTACCGACATTTCGTGTATACCCGTTCCTACCGTGTGCGGTTAAAATGACCGACGATTAAAGAAGTAATAGTTTTTATGATTTAACTTAGATAATGGTTACTTTATAACTAAATGTATATAAAATGATAAACTTACGCAAAACTTCGTCCAAATTTACTTTTGTTTAATAACCCTTTCGCTTCGACAGTTGACTCCGCCGAAATACTGTCACTGAACGGAAACGCGCGCCAGAAATGTGCACAGTGTGCGTGGTTGCTGTTTTCCTAAGTCTTAAATAACAGTAATTCTTGTAAGAACCATATATGAAATATCGTTTCACTGTCAATGGATTTAACAGATTTTTTAGCACGAAAGAGTATACGATCGTTTGGATGTTTGAAACATATTGCGTAAAACGTTCTGATGTCGTTTCAACAATGAGTAACCTTTAAGAAGTGATTAATCCGATATGTCAATAAAATCAACAGAAAATGTTCTGCCGATAACGAAAAAATATATTATTGACTACAGATGGCATTGGTGTATGCCCGATATATGGGGCGCCGAACCCGGGATTCGTCGCGTGGTCGCCGCCTATAAGCGGCACCCGAAGCAAAAGGATTAATTTCAATTATAGCCTTAAATAGAATTACACTTTTATTTATATAGAGACATATCTTATTCAATTTCGCTTCATTTTTTACAAATTATCTTATTATCAAATATACATTTGCCGCATAAATATTGCCCACGTCTTAAACGAATTTTCGTAATTTTATAACCTTTACTATTTTTCACTTGACAAGTATTTTGTAGTAACGAATCTGAACTTGTTGATAGTTTTATTGCATGGTATTTTCCTGCGATTCTTTATATAAAAGCAATGTATCGGTGGTAAACTGTGTAAGGAACGATAAACCCACCGTAGATACCATAAATATAGAGTGGAATAAATATGTGTACGAGGGCCACGCGAAAAGAATATGATAAATCCATTTTTGTTGAATTTCTCACTTTTATATTACTTGGTAATTAACATGAAACTGCTATTTTAATGTTAATCTACGATACTAGTCTATAATATTAATCATAATTAACGTTCTTGATAGCTTCTAAATGTATGAGAGGATAGTAAAACAGATATTTAATCCGAAAATCAATTGGAAGGATAATTTTAACAGTTTGACAGCCACGCCGAAATCACAGTGTTTTAACATAGTGCAGTGTTAGATGCAAGATTTGTCCTGACTTTCTTTTTTATTAATGTTCTAATAAAAATATCTAATTGTTCAATGGGGCACTTTTTATTACAAAGTATCTTCTGCTTATATTCGAAATGCCCTAACTGTCAATTTTCATTCAATTTTTACAATTGTAAAAAGTTGAAGCGCTCCGTTCATCGATGATCAGCGTGGCGTCACAGGAGAAATATGACCAACGTGGCAGTCAAGGTATTAACGTAGAATTAGTGTCCATGATAATAAATTAAAAACTTCTCATCTATAAAAGAGATTCATTGGTCTCGTATTTCACCAGCTTTTTCTATAAATAATTTATAAAGCTTCTTAACGATCGAATCGAGAATTCACGTGTTTTTCCCGCTTATTTATTCACGATCCCGTAAATCGAAATACATATATCTCTATATCCGCGAAAGAGACATTGAAATTGGCCAGCTATCGACACGGACAGACGGAATAATTCGCGAGGGAAGATAGATACGAAAAGAGGTATCGGCAATCGTGCGGCGTTCTCATTCCATCAAGAGTGATTAATGAATGGCAGTTAATCTGACCGTGGCAATCGATGAAATTTATTCCCGCAGGGTTTATTCTGGGCTCTCGGATGTATATGGCTAATCTATCTATCGACCGATTAAAATGCCGCACATGAAAGGAGAATCGCACACAGACTACAACACCTCGTACGTTTATGTGTACACCGATTACCTGCCGGTCGAATTCTTCTGTAACGGAATAATCAGCGCGTGCTTGACCTTTGTTAACGTCATGTGCATCTTTATCACGGCCATCATCGTGTTGAAAGTAAGCAAGGTCACGAAACAGCTGATTTCTCAAAGATAAACCACGAGAAATCGCCTCTCGCACGTGATGTCATTTTCCTAATAATTTCTCATATCACGATATCATTGTCACGTGATTACGTAACCAAATATAATGACGCTAGAGTGATATCTGCAGAGTAGGTCTGCTGATTAATTCGCTAAAAGAAAATTTTGAGGGAATTAAGAAAAATTTGCTCCTATTAATTATTAATAATAAGAATATATTCTTCCTGATATCTTTATAAAAAAGATACGATGTACTAACCAAGTTTATCAAATAATATCTTAATTGTGCATTGTTTCTTAAAATTTCCATCGTTTAAAATTTTGTTCACTGCTCTCATTCGTTATTCTAATTCTGTAAGAACTATCAGTTCTAAAATTCGAAAATTCGTAAAACCTTCATTATACAATCGATGCCACGAAATGATCGATCCTCTAATTTGTTTAGAATAATAGAGGTGGTTGAATCGATTATAACACCGAGTTAACAGGTTACAATTTACATTTTATTCCAACAAATTGGAGACGTAAACAGTTACACTCGGTGCGTATTAGATATAAGTTAAACAAATGAGTGATCTAAAATAGATACAGACAGTGAAGAGATGTTGACTGATCTGAAAATGTTGAACCATTCTAGAGACGATGACTGATCCGACGACGGTAAACCAGTGAAATTCAGTAACGATCCTGTCGCAGAGGAAAACTATTGCTGGCTGTTGGCCGCCTCACCGCCGGTCACTTACGGATGGAAATGACCGTTGAAAAACCCGACCTTCCGATTTTTCACCTGATGGGACAATAACCATAAAGGACGTCTCGACTTGAATATATCTTATAACGATTAAGGGATCTAAAGGTAAAATACAAATGCTTAGTTTTATTACAGTTCCTTAGGATTATTACAGTCCGACTAATTATATTTGCACAGCTAATAACCGCCTCGACCGAGGGATGGATTCTAGGTTACGTACAGAGCCACCGTAATACGTGGAAAATGCAAAATTTTGGTCATGCTTTTGTTCGATACAAAGAATACATTCGGTATTGTTTGATTAAATGGTGAAAAAGACTAAGAATATCTCTTCTGAAAATAGATATGTAGTTTCCGGCTAGATTAAGGCAGTAGCCGCGCCGTACACATGGACGTTAGAACTACGTCGCTTCTGGGAACACGACATCCGCTTGATCCCTGATAAGAACATCTTATAAGATAACAGCTCTCTGGACTCGAGATAACTATAATGTTTCTGTTATCAAATTTGTTGCTTTTACTAATTAAGTAGAAATAAGAAGAGATAACTGAGAAGAGAAAGTTTCTAAAATCCTTTCATTGCCTTAAAAACATGATATATTTTATATTTAATGTTTTATGGTATTTAACGCAAAATTAAAAAAAGAAATATTACCAACTTATACGATGGATTGAACAAGACGAAACAGCGCGTGTTGGAACAAACATTAAACGAAGCAGTGCGTGCATGTATGCGTAAATTTAAAAGCTATCTACCGTTTACACAGTTTGCATCAAAACTTGGACTCCCCGATAGCAATGGAATACGTAGAATTAGAAATATTGAACAGAAACCAGAGGCGCCGCCCAGTGGCTTTAATCCACCAGAAGGTTTGGGTAATTCTGGCAGCATAAGTGAAGATTTGGCCGCACTCGATCGCATGATCACATATCTTTTGGGACAACCGAGTAACGTCAGCTCTGGTCATTTAGATTCTTGGCGCCGTTCCCATAGGACAAGTACAAGGGCAGATTGCAAACAATTACATAGCGCAGGCACCATTGCGGGAGGAGGCGTCGTTGGCTCTAGCATCGATACGTCTCTTTAAGTTAATAGATCGGTGTTGAAATTTGTATATTGTAGATAGAATGAATATAAACGGTACATACATTTTCCAGCGTAACACAAATTTTATTAAAGATATATGAGATTACTGCATTTCCATTATAACAGATTAAATAGTTTCGACAATTGAAGTATAAGATCTTAAGTTGTATTAGTCTTCGATGGTTGATGGCTCGGTTCCAAAGTATCGGTCACCAAAGTTACCGATACCAGGCAATACGTAGAACTTCTCATTTATCACAGGATCTAAGGCAGACGTCACGATTTTTACGCGTGGAAATGCGTAAGCTATCGAATGTACTCCTGATTCTGCCATAAGTAGAGATACGAGTAACACGTTCTCCTCAGCAACATCATGATCCAATAAAACCCTGATAGCCATAATGGCTGCTGCACCCGTTGCTACTGTTGCATCCATTAATATCACTTTGTAGTCTTTAATATCTTTTGGTAATCGGAGGTAATAAAGCTGAGGAAAATATTGATAATTTTTATGTCAATATTTAAATGATCGTGGCAAATTAGAAAAGTAAATTACATCATTTACCTCTGGTTCTCCAGTCTGTTGATTGGTTTGTATAAGTATCTTTCCTATTCTAATATCTTTGCATACGTCCCTAATGGCTTGTTCCATAGTTTCACCAGCACGCAAAATGGAAACACCGCATATTTTATCCGTAGCTGCGCGTTTTCCGTGATATAATACTCCTTGTGGAGTTTCTACTCTTACGTCCTATAAACACGTGTTTATAAGTGGTAATTAAAAGTCACGTTGGTCACATCTCACTAGCGTTGTGTATTAAAATTTACCTCGAAAGGTAGAAGAGACAACGCGTACTCAATAACCAAACGTATTAGACGTTTGGAATAAAATATAAATTCATCTCTGTATGTTTCTTTGTTTCTTATAAATGTGTGGAGACCCTTTATCTGTGGTGTATCTGGAAGCAGGTAGAGAGAAGATGGCAATGGCTGACCAATATAAGAATGAGCTAATTTTTCTCTGAGTTTGAAACCCCTCTAGAACAAGAAATGAACTAAAGTAAACATAATAAGAGAGAGCAAGATTTACGAAACCGATAATTTTACCAGTTGAAGTTGAGTATGTACGTGCTGTACAATGAGTTCTATCGCGACTTCATTATCTCCGCCACGAGGTACGATAATATCCGCGTGAACCATAAATGGAGCTATATAATAATAAAAAGCGGGTTGTACCATAGTGCTATATTGCTTTAGCACACCCTCCAAGTCCCTCCCTCTTTGTGATATATCTCTACGCAATCTTCGAGCAAGTCTCACATCAGCATCAGTATCAACAAACACCTTCATGTCGCACATCTTGACCAATCGAATGAAGGAGATCAGTAGTAATTTGATGTTTACTTTTGTACCTTACTAGTGTTATTCAAACCCACTTATTTTGCTTTCCTGACAATACATTGACTTACCTTCAAAACGTCGACATTGTAGAACGTCAATATTCCCTCAAATATAATCACATTGGCACCATACATTGTTTTCTTTAAAATAAAAAGCGAACATTATATGTACAAAGTATGTTTAACATTTATACACTTATCAATATCTACATACAGTTCTACTTTCTCTGCGATGTGTTACAAAATTATAGATAGGAACCTCCACCATTCTACCTTCCTTTAAACGCTGTAACGTTGTTTTAAGTAACTCAAAATCGAACGCGTCGGGATGATCGAAATTGTACTCGTTCCGCGCAGCCATGTCATGTTGTTTTTCATTTAAAACCTATAAGAAAAATTGAATATACTATCTGCATTCCTCTTTATGCAATAATATTTATAACTTTCTCATACTTTGTAAAATGAATCCATGCTAAGAAGTGTTACCCAAGGTACATCTAGAGATTCTATAATTTTTGTTGCAACTGTGGTTTTTCCAGACGCACTGCCCCCACAAATACCTAAAACAAGACAAGTTCAATAGCATTGTACATTCTTTCCCTTTAAAGGGAATAAATATACTTTATGTTTCTATTACTAACCAATTACAAAAGGTTCTACTTGCTGCCCAGCTGAATTGTACCATGGTGGTCTACCGGCTGTGTATATTGTTCTTGTTTTACTTCTAAGGATAGATTCTGCGGAAGTCTTTTTGCTAGACTGAGATAGACTAGTAGTACGCTGCCTTCTTGATCTTGGTGATCTCTGAGAACCTGTCGTATAAACACAAATAGTTTCTATTAATTCATTTGAAAAATTATGCGAGGTTGCATTGTATTATTAGTTACATTTCCAAAAGAATACATAAAAGTAAATAAAGATCAAAGAGAAAGGTTTTCTTTCAACTATTATGTAGGATAAAGGATAAAGGATAAAGGTACTTTTGAAGGCTTTAACTGTTTTCTTCAAATGACAAAAAGATTCTACTTCAGTAAACCAAGTACATCCTGTTTGCCAAACGCAAGTACTCCATATCAATGACTCTGTAAATAATCGGTACATCGCTTATTTACTTTAAGAAATAAGTAAGAAGTAAGAATACTCCAAAAAGTGATACATTGAGGAAGAAGTGTATGAAATCTCACCTGTGGAAGGTGGCCTTGGAGATTGTGGAGTAGGTGTCCCAATATCAGAACGTCTGCAACGCTCAGCATCCTCGCACAACTCGTCAGCAAATAAAATTTCCTTCTCGTCCACACACACTTCGGTATCGTCGCTAAAGCACAGTAAATTCAATGCATGTTTGACTGGACAGAAGAAGCAGATGGTAAATTATTGTTGTTTACCTTTCAGAACTCGCTGAGCTTGGTGGATCAAAGTGTTGCATTTTAGCTGCCATATTCTTGATCACGTAGAAGAGAAATTACGTATTGTTACAATACGTTTTACCAAGCTTCTCTTCCACATGCATCTGAATCTGTACTGACAGAAACTACAAACTACAAGGCAGGTAACGGTAATGAAATCGTAGATATATTGCCACCTATCGCTCATGTTCTGAAACAATTTTTCTGCACTTATTACCCAGTAATGGGTATTTGAATATGGATATTTACATATGTACATATGTAACCTTCTTAAACAATTTAATATAATAGTCTTTAAAATTTATAATTATATTTCTAATCCATTAATTAATTAAAGTGGTATTTATGAAGTTTTCGATGGATTTTGAATAACGTTTAATAAAGAGATAGAAACTCTTGTACGTATGTATATAGTAATATCGGTCCTGTTGAACCCGTTACTACCCTTCATATACAGCGTTCATCAACATATTTTCCCGCCTGATCCAAATGTTGAAAACCACGCGATAAAATACCTTAGTCATTAACAATATATTTTGTCATTAACAATATTCATCGATTTTTCAAGCAAAAATCGCTCGCAGGTAACTGTAAAGCATGTTCATTAGATAAAAAATTATATCGCATCGCAAAATATTCATAATGTATGATGCGCATCGATACGAAACGAACAAAGTACAGATGTATGAGCGTTAATGTGAAATCGATAAAAGAAGTAATAACTAAACTGCAGATATTTATATAAAAATAGAAACTGTGAAAAAAGCGCAGGATATTTATGATATGTAAAAATATACAAACCATCCAAAGTAAGCCAGTATACTTAGAAAAAAGAATGATATTTAGAAATCGAAATAAATTTCTAAGTTCCACTTCTCTGATTGCGTTCAGAGAAACGTGAATTTACATAAACATCCGCAGTCTAGTAATAACTTTGTGCGTATGTGTCCCGTTAGTATCCAGGTGATTTAAAATTATTCTTGCAGTGGTGGTGACCTCCCGTGGTAGATGAAATATTCGCAATTGAACCCGGCAGAGTTTCGCGATTACCGCTAATTACTATAAAGATACAGTTGTACATATTACGGATTGTTGGTCGGTTAATAAATCAGTAAGTTCTGTTCAGACTTGTGACTGAAAGCAAAGTGCAAAGTTACCCCGATGCTTCTGCGTGTTGGTCTGTTGTGTGACGTCGTACTGTCTTTTAATAGTCAGCCCCTGTGACCGGTTTTTCCGTCGTTAACAAGACACCGTTGTACGTTGAGACGCGCCCTCGTCCGACCTTGAAACCTATAATCGTTCATAGCGTTCGATGTTCGAAACATCGTCTACAAAACTATTAATCGTGCTCCACAGGTTCGAATCTTTTTTGTTTTCTTCGGCGCCTCGTTAACAAGAAGCAACAGTGAAATGGCAAAAAAGACGTACGATCTGTTGTTCAAGTTGCTGCTGATCGGTGATTCCGGAGTTGGCAAAACTTGTATATTGTTTAGATTTTCGGATGATGCATTTTCGACGACATTTATTTCTACGATAGGTAAGGGAAGTTGTCCAAATAATTATCATTCGTGGATTTCCTCGATCAAATTATCCATTATCGTGAATTTTTTTTCGGTATAGTAGGTTATGCTACTAAAATAATAATATTGTAAACTGAAGTCAATGAATAATAAATAATTGAATATTGAAGTGTGATTGTCTTATTACATTAAGTGCATAGAGAAACTTGCGTTTCTGAATTAACATTTTGACAACATTGTCATCAAAGTTGATTGTTTTATGTAAATAAATGCTATTATACTGTGTAGTATGTTAGATATATGAATAATATGCTTTTTGTCACTTAGGTATCGATTTTAAAATCAAGACAGTGGAATTAAGAGGAAAGAAAATCAAGTTACAGATATGGTAAGTTGTGAAATATTAAATTTTTCTAAATAGTCCTTAACCTGTATATTTACAGGGATACAGCCGGTCAAGAAAGATTTCATACCATTACTACATCATATTACAGAGGTGCAATGGGTATTATGCTTGTTTATGACATTACTAACGAAAAGACATTTGAAAATATTGTTAAATGGCTGAGAAATATCGACGAAGTAAGTATGACTGCGAACATTTTTGTTCATATACATAAATATAGTCATTTACAATCGTTATTTATTTTTTCTTTTTAATTAATTTTAGCATGCGAATGAAGATGTGGAGAAGATGATACTGGGGAACAAAAGCGATATGGAAGATAAACGTGTTGTTAGCACAGGAAGAGGGGAAGCGGTAAAGCAGCTACAATTTAAATTATATGTAAGTTACAAAAATGTCACAAACTAATAAATTAATATCCTCCTTTAGATAGCGCGAGAGCATGGAATCAGATTTATGGAAACATCTGCAAAAGCAGATATTAATATTGACCGTGCATTTAATGAATTAACCGAAGCAATATTGGAGAAAACTCACGGAAAGGAACCACAAGATGCTCCTGATAGAGTAACGGTTGATCGAAGGGTGGAAAGGAATTCTAATCGGTGCTGCTAATCTTATATTATTTATTTTAACAGCGCATAATATACTATATATCAGCTCGTGCCACTCAAAATAGATCTGTGGATAGATTTAGAGCATAATTTAAAAAAGCATAATAGTATAATTAAACTCTTCACAACACTGCCTAATCAAATTCGATTGAACTTATTTAATGAGATTTCTGATAAAGATATATCTAAATTTACTTCAAAAAATATAAAAGGAAATAACTCCAATTTGGAAGTGAAGTTTTTTAATTATACCTGGATTTCAAAGGGTGGGTTATAAATGCTATTTGTCACATATATGACTGTATACTTATAAATGTACTTATAAATGTATCTATTGCATGTATACAAGCATTAAGCTCCATCACAGCTTTTATAAAGAACACAACAAATCAATAATATATACTGCTGATGGAGCTTTGTTTTTCATGTGAAACTTCATGCGTTGTTGCACGAACAAAGTCAACTAGGAACAATTTGTTTGTTATGAGGCTGCAATTTGTTACCATAATGAGAAGAGTGAGAATGAATGAGGGCTTTTGATCTTAAAAAAATCTATGTGAACATTGAATGCTTTTTCATACGGACATTGCACTACATTGCTTATTTACATCTTAAGTTAAAATCTAAAAGCTTAAGTCCAAGAGCTTTTATCCTACTTGTGTAAGACTAATTTACTACAAATATAAATATTCACGATTTCGAAGTAATTGTTTTTGTTTCCCTTTGCAATACATTTAACTTATAGCAATAGATACTTGATAAATGCTGGCTTTATACATAATGTGTCAATAGTAGTCTTACGAGTAATTATCACAATACATAAAGTTTCGTTTTTATAATACATTAGTAAAATGATTAGTACTTGTGATAGTAATTTTAATACTGGTATCGGAATATGCATCGGAAGTGTTTCAATATGGCAAAAGGGGACTAAATCTATGACAGAAATGCACGCATATTACGGGGAAATTTAATCAAATACTTTACAGATAATATGCGATAGTGTTCACAATACCCTATTTAAGGAAAGTAATCGAAATAGATAGACCATACGTTGTCGAAGATACGTTTCCCCTAAATTATTTGTTCAAAGAAAAAGCAAAGAATTAAAAACGTTGTTTCTACTATCGATTAATACCAAACAGAAGGAAGGTACGGAAATTTAAATATTTTCGTATTAAGTTCAAAACTTCACTGTAAGAAATATACAAAAACTTTGATATAGAGCGATGATGCTACAAACAAAACGAATATCTTGTTTGTGAAAACAAATAATATACAGATATGTATGTGATATATAATATCCTATAATCTATATTTGTAATCAATTGTATAAGAGATAGTAATCGTTGTATCATTATTTTTTAAAATTCGGAACTAGTATCAGTTTACTGGTACTTTTATCTATGATGGTTCAATGTTTGTCAGGTTTGGATTATTCAGTTCTCACGTGTGTTTCCAAGGATTAGGATTCGAATTCTCTCGTCTGGAGGCCAAAAATTCCAAACGTAAACCAGCAGAATTTAGAAGCCGAAAAATCCAAACATATTCCATAGAAATGCGTTTGGAAGGATTAGGATTGAATTTTTCCCTAAAGAGGAGTATGGAAATCGCCGATGCAGTGTTAAAAATGTCAGCCAATACACAGTAAAACGAAGGCTCCCTAGCGGCCAAAGACTGGACTATACGCACATTTCTTCTCAGATGCTGAGAAATAAGCATATTCACGGCGGAACGGAAAATGTGTATTCGTACCAACAGAGGGTAAATATAAGGAAAATATACAAAATGCTTGGAAGTTTCACTAAATATTGGAAATAGATTGCTTTTTAAGTTTTGTTTACAGAAAAGCCACTAAAAAACACACAAAATAAAAAATGAAATTGCAAAATAATTAGAATGACACTAAATTTAACAGTCCCCAAAAATTCGGAAAAGTGCTGTGAAATTCCAGTTATGAATATAGTGTCACCACCAACAAAATTACATCAGATATAAAATCGGCTCAGAATTTTGATCGAAATTTTAACTTTAAAAAATTCCTGGAATATGACGTCATTTCAAAAAATCGCTAGATTCGTGCCATTTCCTATGACGTCATGCTCTCCTGATACAAAATCGTCGAAAACTTTGGTCGAGATCTCGAAAATTTAAGGAAGTCAAAAATCTTCAGTATAACCCTTGGAAATAGATATAACGTCGTACATTAAAGGCTTACGTCTTGAATATGCATTTGAAAGTTGAAATCCCCAAAGATGGCCTCTTGAAAACGCATTTGATCTATAGAAGCAAACAGTAAATTATGAAATAATGGTTTAAAATGCTGAAGAAATAAAATAATTATTATAAATAGAGGAAAGTTCACAATTAACTAATACGTATAAGTATGAGAATAAACGATGTTGCGATGTGTACGCAGCTTGTAAATATAGGTGTCGATAAGGAAAACAATAGAAATACGAAAACTAAGTTTCTTTCGCTAAAGTATACATTTTTGAACTACCATTTAAGATCCCACCCCACATGAATAATTTATTAATTTTATATAACATTTGGAAATACCGTGAAGATAAATTAATGATTCGATCGCTGTAGATAAATTATCGTTCAGTGGTAAAACTGCGAAATTCCATTTTCACCCTCATTTTAATGTCGCAAGATGTTTTAGTCAAGCCACTAAGAACTTTTACGGTCAAAGCGATAGCAAATCGATCAAATTAAACGGGCGATATTAAGAAAAATCAAAGCAAAGTAGTTAACTTGTAAGGAAATAGGATATAAAGTAATTATCTTATTCGATATTCATATTGCATGTAGTGCGTCTTTGCAGGCTTCTCGCATCCTTCTCTCAACTCCTATTACCGATGGATTTTGTCGGATCGTCGATTCATCGATCAATTTCAGAAAACAAATTTTACAGTCTGACCGTACGCTTTCGTGCAGCGTTCTCTTTCGACACGATTACCCTAAATATCTCCAATCGCGTGAAGCTAAAAGATTTAGGCGTAGTATACGTGTATTTTGGATGATCGCGACTGTGATAGATATCGCGTGGGCCAAGGACAGTTTCACTCGTGTTCCATGACAAATTCAGAAGGTTAGCTAGCCTTTCGCGTAACGACGACACGGATCGAAACGTGTACGGGGCGCGCGACTGATACTGGGAATGGTGCGGGCTCGCGCGTCCGCTAGCTGGATTCGTTTCCCGGGACGGAACGTTCTCGTTACCTCGTGATAACGTCACTTCGGGCATGTGTAGAAGGGTGAAACTCGACTTAGTTCAATACCGGACGCCGAGGCGTTCGGTCCGTCTGAAACGTTTGAGATTTCTGCTCGGACGGAACGAATTACAGATTACATTTGAGACACGCGTTTTATTCGTCTGTGCGCGACAGAAAGTCAAACCGAATTTTGAAATATAATAAAGTAACTTCGTTGCTGGTTGTTCGCGATATGCGTATTTTTAAAATATTTCTAGACTCGCGCATCCCCTTCTGGTATATACGCAAACAGAAAAAAAGAGAACTGTTTCACCGTTGTTCCTCCTCGCGGAAAGAGAAACGGTAAGATGAAATTCCGAACGATATACTATGTATACTTAACCGAGCCTATCAACGTATCGATACATGCTTCCTCTTTTCAAATATCGACGATTTATCTATCGGCCGTTTTAATTTCGTTAAAAAATCTAATTTCCCGTTAAGCTTGCTGCTTTCCTTTCTTTGACAAATTTCACTCCGGATGGAAACGCGGTTATTCTCCTTGATCGAATATACCAATTAATTCGATCGTTGATACTCGAATATTCTAATGCAATTGTCGTTTGTCGCTGAGAAAATAATACGTTAGCCTGTGCGACATATAAATATTCTATCAGGTAGAATTGGACGTTCGATTCCTTGAAATCATTGGTACGGATTGAAGTAGGATTGCACCTCTTTCAAAGCTGCCGCAACCCTGCGATTATTATACATTGATAATTATAGGGAATGAGTGACAGCAACCATGGGCTATTGTTTGCAAATATTTTCAACGTCGTTAAGTATTAAATGTAGCGGAAAATGTGTTTACAGCAAATTGATCTACCGTGATTAAAGGATTTACCTTTTTTTACGAAAAGATCGTGTACGCTCTAGTTGTCGTCGCTTACCACATTCTGTGGACGCTGGAGACACCGATACCGATATTTCCGCGCGTTTTCCGATAATTCGCCATAAATAAACGAATAAATAAAGTTATCCGTGTAATTTGAAGGAAATGGAGGAATTCCGTACCAATGATCGACGTATATATTTTACGTTTTCATCGCCAACGCGTTCCTATGACAAAAGAAAAAAATAAATGGAAAGAGGAAAAGGGATAAAAGTGAAAGAGAATGTCGCTTATACGATTAGGAGGTTGTTGCAGTTGAAATTCAAAGGACATTGGCATTTTACCGTGAGGCCAGTCGAGAAAAGAAAATTAGAAGAACAGAAGAAAAATTGTCTCTTTCGGTCTCGATCTCTCTTTGTTAAAGTCTGTTAAACGTAGGGCTACGATAATAAGAGAGTATAACGGTACGTAGCTGACGATACGTCGTACGATCCGTTGGTGGGGCGGCTCCAGATATTTCGGTTTCCGGATCTAAACGATCGTTTTATCCCGTACACAGCGAAGATACGAAAAGAAGGCGAATACGGAGACAAATAGATACGGGTCAATAGGTTAGCTGCTGAGGAAAAAAGCGAGCAGCGAGTAAGCTACGGGGCGAAAACGGTAAACAGGGTGGTTACAGGCCCATGGCCGGGAACTCTTTTCGCCGGCTTTGGTCGTGGATCTCGATCATGATCCTGCCCGGATGTTTGTTTTCTTTGAATGGTGAACAAGTTCCATGCGTTCCTTATTTGTCGAATACGATCGACGAGAATTACAACGATAGCAAAGCGGAAGTAATGCTTTTCTTAAGAGAAGATTGCAACAGCGAGACGAATACCACCGATATGGACACGGATATTCAAGACTATTTCGATCGATTTAATTTCGACGTGCAGATCACCGTTATACCCTTATCGCGTGAGTATCTCACTAATACGCAGTATCCTTCTATTCGTAAATTCTTCGCCACGCTGTATCCGTTCTTGTCACACACACATAAGTAACACATAGCTACATTTCCGCGTCTATCGTCACGGAATCTAAGGGATCCAATATTTTTCTCTGCTCCTTAGTGTCGTGCGAAACGAAAACTTGGGGTCTCGACGCTCTGTTACGTGTACTTGGTGAAAGAAGAGCAAAAGCTCTCGTAGCCGCTCTTGACTCACCTATGTGCGAAGTTACCGTCAAACTCGCGCATCTCTGGAACATGCCTTTGTTCACATGGACTTGTCCTTTGGTAAGCGAATTAAACACCAAACAGTAGCACACACGCCCTCTTCGTTCCGATTCTTTCGTTCCCAACGTTCTATGTACGTAAACAAGTAACTTAAACCTAATCGTAAGTACGTCGTACAAACGTTCCGACCGATATATACGTACGCAATCACGGTAATCGTTTCAGAAAGACTCGGAGGAAAGACAAGTTTCATCGATCGTTAGGCTGTCGCCGTCGTTACCTATGATAGCGAAAGCCCTCGCGGAGATGCTGATACACTTACAATGGAAAACCGTAGCGATAATAGGAACAGGTAAATTTTCATTTCTGTTTTTCCTTTCGTCGGTAATATCGTGTAATCGTCGTAGCGTTACTTTACACTTCTGAATCGACGGAGATCTGCGAAAATAGCAGCCTTAACGTTGTCATTGTTCATCATCAAATTATTTCCTATCGCATCGCATTCCACTTATCGCGAGAACGAAAAGTCGAGTCGCAAGCCGCGGCTTCTTTCAGACTTTTCGTTCTCGTTTTTCTTTCGAAATAGTTTATCATTAAATCGTTCGCACGACGATTCTCGGAAGATACTTAAGGTGTCCCGAGAATCTCGACTGCTGCCGATACTTTTCGACAGATCGAAGAATGATCGACGCAGACGATGCATATAGGCGATACACTCAGGAAAGAACTAGGCTGTATATCTTATTTGCGAAAGTGTATCTCGTATCGTATACGTATCACGCGTATCGCGTTAGCGTTTTACAACGCTGCGGATGATATTCTTTTCGAGCTCGCCTACGGACGAGTATGAAATTAGGGGCGAGTAAATATACGTACACGATGTTACAGATCACGAGCCATGGATGAGTCTCGAAAGAGCATTGTTGAACTCTTTGCAAAGTATCGGAGCTGTGGTACGACGACGGGCGATATTACCACGGCGAGCTTCTTTCGAACAAATTCGAAAAATTCTTCGCACCGTTTACAAGGTTTCTCGCAGAGGTGAGCATCACTTTTGTATTCTTTCTTTTTTTTTCGTACGTTCCAACTTTCGATCGAATTGCTTTGGCTTTTGTTGGTTCGTCCAACTTACCTTGACAGCTTTTAAAACGCTCTTTCAAATGCTTATACGTACATGTATCGCTATCCGTAATGTACACCGTAACCTGTTAATGCGATTCAAATGCGATTCACGATTTCATTTTCGATTGCACGCAGTTACGGTGTTATGTCTACCCACGTCCGACGAAGACGGATTAATAACTCGTGTCCTCTCCGAGATAGATAACGTACAGCAATCCTCTAATTCCATGTGGGACTCTATGACCGTGATTGTTCATACGGAAGACGATGACCTCTTTCTACCATCCGGAAACACTTCGATTTCTTATTTCGATTCAGCAACGTCCAACGTTTCGCTGGCAACTCTAACACCCTTGAATCTCTCTGACTCTGCCTTGAACGTGTCCTACGAAACGACATTTGACAACTACGATGACAGCGTAGCGGTAGCAGACACGTTGGAGGAAGCGGAAGAGCAAGAAACCAGACAACGGCCATGGAATAAATCAAAAACAAGTAACCGATTCCACCCGCCAAGAAACTTGAGCTCAACTTTTCTAGAAAGATTGATCACGATAACACCCCTCGATTACAGGTACGGTCAAGTTTTATTCAAACTGTTGCCACCTTCTACTTATGTAATTTATATAACGCGTGTACATGTATAACAACCTGTTGAAGATGGATGATAAACCGGAAGCGTATGCGTTCTTCTACAGATATGACGTAGAAAAAGTATTCGAGGGCGTAGAACGATATATGGTACCGACGTTGATGGACCGTTTGAACGAAACACTTAATATCTTAATGAACGACAATTCTAGTATAAATGCATTCAATAACAAGATCTACACGTACGTTATGCTGGACTGGCGTGTTGACGCCTGGAAACCTATAATGATCACCGTGGAAGGACGTGAAAAATTGTTTGTTCGAAAGTTATCGACGAATGCGGTGGCCTTTCGTAATATGAATGACACTGATCTTCCGAGATGCAACATCGATGTCAACGGGATTCCCTTTATCGATTGTACAGGTAAGAAAGTAACAAAAGATAAATCAACTAATGCTGTCTTCGTATCTGTGTTCCTTCGTTGGAATTAAAAGAGATGTTCATAAAGCGGCGTGTAAAATTAGAATTTGTCGGTGAACGTTGACTCAAAACGTTGACTATCGTTAAATTTCGTTAAATCTAAGTTACCATATCCAAGATACTTGGATCGGATTAGGTGAAATTTTTTCCATGAATTTTCTAAAATATCCACTTTTACAGAGAATGCTTCCGACGAATCAGCATTGCGTATCGCGCATATCGTGACTATCATCCTGGGATCGCTCTTACTAACTGTGTTCGCAATATCGGTCGCAATCTTGGTTAGGTAACGAATCGATCTATAATATACATCTAAAGTACTATTTTCCATGGTATTTCCCGAGTAACCACGACTTATCTTGTGTAAATGTCATCAATGTGGTAATCGAAATATCCTTTGAACCTCAGAAAGAAGTTGCTAAAGAAGAGAATGTCCAAGGGTACGTACAAGATCATTTTAACCACGTCGGATTTCGTATTTCCTCAAGTGCCTCAAGTAGATTCCAGAAGGGTAAGTTGATAGTCTGCAATGCGAATTTCATGTATATAAAATTTCCCACGAGGAACAAAGTTGACGGCAAGGTGTGTAGGTGGATGAGGGTATCGAGAGAATGTTATGCTGTTGGTTGCAACAACTGCAAGAATTTGGCGGACCCGAAGTAGAAAAGCCAGATCTACTTCAACTAGGTAGCGTATCTTCCCTGAAACCATGTTTACGAACTAGCACAGGAAATCTGACGCGTCATAATTTCTTGAAGGATCCTCGTGCAAGATACAACGTGAGTATACGCGTATGAAATTAACGAATGAATACGTATTCGTATGGATAGAGATACCTGTAATTGTCTGTCCGGGACCATGCAAGCAATATACAATTTTCTGTTATGTCGCGTTCATGGCAGGGTGACTTTGTGCAACTGAAAGAACTACCAACTCAGGGTACGTTTGAACTGAAAAGCAAAACTATGGATGTATTGGCCATGGTAAGAATATTCTGCCATTCGACGATATCGTCGACTATTAACATCGAGATGAGATAACAAGCGTTTGACAATCTGACAAGCGTTTTTTCTCTATTATCGATCGTAGATTCATGGTCTGCGTCATGAGAATCTCAATCCTCTGATAGGATGTTTGAATGAACCGACAAGACCGTGCCTTGTTTACGAATATTGTTCAAGAGGATCGTTGGAAGATGTGCTGGTGCAGGACGAGATCAAGCTCGATTGGTCCTTCAGATTATCGTTCCTCACCGATCTTGTGCGGGTAAATAAAACAATTTTTTAACACATTGCGTACAGCGCCCTGTTCGCTCAACATGCTTCCAACATCGGTACATTATTAAACGCTTCAAGAAACCTTTATACAATGCATATATACAGTTCTTAAATTCACATTTACAAGGTATTCTTAAATATTATTACATATTTCTTATACATCCAATAATAATTCGTGATGATAAATTATCAAACAATGAATCTTCCTACGAGACATTTTGCTACTTTCTTAGAATTAAGATCTATTTTGTAAAATAATTAACAAACTGTTGCCTCGAAAATTAAAACGTGGACTTTCGAATAACAAAATATTGTGTAATAATACGACGATGAAACGCTTTATAATGTACGTTGCACGATCGACGCAAACCTACCTATGTAACGGCGATATTCCACGTACATTTATTTCGCTAATCGTTTGTCGTAAGAATATGCAAGGCTTTGTTACCTTGATGACATAACGAAAAAATCAACTTTTTTTTAATTTCTCGAGCCGCCGATACGCGCGTATGAAAAAACATTAAAGCGAGATATCCCGTAAGCCGGTCACAAAGTTCGGTTTGCTATATACGAGATACCTCGTGATCCATACGCAATGTGTTAAATTATACCGATATATTTTCGAATACATATCTAAGAAGAAAAGAAAAGAGAAAGAATGTGTATGCAAATTTGTGCCTGTGACATATAAAATTCGTTGATTTCTGTTTAAAGGGTATGAGATATCTTCATGGTACACCAGTGCGTGTACACGGTTATCTTACTTCACGGAATTGCGTCATCGATGCTCGCTGGGTTCTCAAGGTAACCGATTATGGACTGCCCGTTTTTCACGAAGCACAAAATATCGTTTCTCCGGCAAAAACCGCTAGGGGTATGACGATTCCCGTTAGTTTTTTTATGCAAAAGAAACGCAAATTTCGAACGATGGATTAACGGTTTTCCTAACGCGTTCGCGTTTAGATCTTTTGTGGACGGCACCCGAACTATTAAGGCAACCAAATCTTCGAAAGAAGGGAACGCAAGCCGGAGATGTTTACAGTTTTGGTATTATTATGCAGGAAGTGGTAGTCCGCGGAGAACCATTTTGCATGCTCGCTTTGTCCCCGGAAGGTAACTAACGAAATGAAAATTCTCTATACCGACCGTACAAGTTTCTCCGTAGAAATTTATACGTACCTTTCTATATGCAGATATCATCGAAAAAGTAATGAAACCACCGCCACTGATTCGGCCGTCTGTAAGCAAAGGTGCCGCACCACCGGAAGCGATAAATATCATGCGTCAATGTTGGGCAGAAGCAGCGGACATGAGACCCGATTTTAACGATGTTCACGATCTCTTTAAGAAGCTTAATCATGGAAGGTAAATGGTTATTATGTTTCTGTATATCTAGCCGTTCTTAGCGCTACTGTAGATCGTTGTTCGTTTCACACATCTAGTTAATCTGTATCTGTAGAAAAGTCAATATCGTCGATACGATGTTTCAAATGTTGGAAAAGTATTCGAACAATCTGGAAGAGCTGATACGCGAGCGCACCGAACAACTAGACATGGAAAAGAAGAAAACGGAACAGCTATTGAATCGAATGTTACCCAGGTAAATAGAGATATCTTTTGTGTTTCATCGCACGTCACCTCGCCTCCACCCACCCTACTTCTCTCACTCCTCCCTCCTATCTTTCTTCCTTTGGTATAGAATCGAACAATAGGTGTATAGATGTACCTATATTTACCTATTGATATTTTAAGATTGGCGGCGTATCAAACACGCAATGACCTTTTAGCTCTGTTGCTGAGAAATTGAAGCTGGGCATGCCCGTTGATCCTGAAGAATTCCGTGAAGTAACAATCTATTTCTCGGATATTGTTGGCTTCACGACAATCTCTGCACACTCGACGCCGTTCCAAGTAGTCGATCTTTTGAACGACTTGTATACCTGCTTCGATGCCACGATCAACGCATATACTGTATATAAGGTGATGAAATGCAAGGACGCAATAGACAATAGTACATGGTCGATAAGTCAAAAAGCGTGATCGATTTTTATTCAACGATAAGAAATCTCCGCGAAGAATATCGATGCGTATCCGTCAACCTGTTCGATAGGAAAGAAAATCATTTTTTTTTCTTCACCGTTACAGGTGGAAACTATAGGAGACGCTTACATGGTCGTAGGTGGCTGTCCTGTAAGAATACCAGACCATGCTTCTCAAATAGCTACCATGGCCCTCGATTTACTGCACCAAAGCGGAAAATTCAAGTTGAAACATCTGCCAAATACGCAACTGAGACTTCGAATTGGCCTTCATACCGGTTAAGTGTCGTATCATCTACGTTATAGCATACGTCATCCTATTGCGTTAATATGTACGTTTTATCTTAACGGCGTATCTCGATTACGTAAACGTAGGCCCCTGTTGCGCCGGTGTTATTGGCCTGACTATGCCAAGATACTGCCTTTTCGGTGATACCGTTAATACCGCATCGAGGATGGAATCTACCGGTGCACCATGGCGTATCCATCTCAGCCAAGTGACAAGAGATCGACTGATTCAGGCGGGTGGATATCAGATCGAATACCGTGGACGGACAGAAGTTAAAGGCAAGGGAAAGATGCCTACTTATTGGTTACTAGGGAAACAGGGCTTCGATAAGGAACTTCCAACACCACCCACGCTCGGGTAAGCCTTTATACTCGTTCAGTTCTTTTATTTCTTTTTTTTTTCTTTTTTTGAAGCCACCTCTATATGTACAACATATATTTATGTCCATAATGTAGGAAAAGAAAATATTTTGTTCGTTTCCCTACCTATTTATCTCGTTCACTTAGATACCTCTGGATACTTCTATCGATCCGATCTCTATAAGTCGACCTGTCTTCTCTTTACCTTTTTCCTTCATCTTTTCCTATCGATTCGATCGTTTCGTTCATCGAACATCGTCGTCGCATCTGAAATTACACGTATATTAGAAGATACGATTGTATTTCCCTTTACGATTGTAATTGTCCCTCGTCGATCCTCCTTTCCTCTTCCCCTTCTTTTCGCCTTCGAATATTCAACGTCGTTAAGTGTGTGCTAACGCTCATTGCATCTGCATCGTATACTTTGATTTGGTAGATCTTCATTGGAGTCGTTTGCTTTTCAGATTTTTAATGCTTTTATCTGTTGCCATTCTGCCGCCATCTTCAGGGAAAACCATGGGTAAGTGAAAGATCGGTAAATACGATAATGCAACCGTAAGAAATGCGTTTTACGTATGTACACGGTACACGCGCAAATGGAACGATCGCGTGGATACATGCGCGAACATACATATACGTATGATAAAATGATTTACATGTAAAATATCGATGTTTAGTGATAAACGCGCATGTATCCTCGAATACAGATAGTATAACGGACAAGCGATCCTTCCTCCATCCTCTAAATAAGCATCCAATTAACGACTAATTTGATATTTGACGATTTTCAATTTCCCACGCCAAAGGCTGAACGAGAGTCTAATATTTGAGACCTCAATGAACGAAGAAAGCATCTTATCGGCAGACGGCATGCCTATATCCATGGCTTTGTCTTGCGAAGATACAAAGGAGGAGGATGAACGCAAAAACCATAACGAATGCCGCAACGTAAACGTCGACGATGGCGATGCAGCCAGAAATATCGATAAAAATGCAGAGACGTGTAAAGTTGCAGTGTCTGTGCACGATGAACAAGTTCGCGATTCAAGTTCTTCCTCGAAACCAGCGCCAGTTTTATCGTCGAAGATAAAACCGGACGAAAAAGAGAACGACGACGCGAATCCAGCTACCGTCATCAAAAATATTACCAGCGATACTCAAGCGCCTCTAGGAACATCTGCTATATTTTGTACGGAAACAGCTGTTCTTGGCGCATCTACCACTTCCCTTACGTCGATTTCAAGCTCGGCCACGGTCCCTTATAGACCTGGACCTCCAAGGCATCGAAGAATAGCTGGTTACATCGACGAGAACGACTTGAGCACGCCATACAATCATTACAGATGTCTGTCCCCGAACGAACATTATGGCAAGTCTTCATATGTTTCAGTTTTTTCTATTTAATCTGAAATTATCAATCCAATTGACCATCCATTCGATTCTCTTAGGAAGAAGTACAGGTTGTCGTTTCTTGAAGAGGCAGTTCAGTCTAGATCGGCCCGATGAAACCGCCTGCCTTGGTTTCACCGAACCGGCCAATTATCAGCCGCAGCTTCAACACCATCATTATCATCAGCAACAGCAACAGCAACAGCAACAACAACAAAACACGAATACGGCACCAACAAGACTGTACAAACAGAACAGCGCGGGCGCAGCGAATGACTTGGAACGTATTGAAGAGGTTCCATCTACTCCGGCACCTCTTTTGCATCACTACAGGCAAGCCGCATCCGTTTCTCTTTCTGTCGAGTCTTTAACGCTCCGTTGATAAATGTTCCATTTTAGTTGGTCAAAATGTCGATCAGTGAGCACCTGCGATTAAAATCTCACAAAAAAAATATGACAATCGTCACGAATATTCGTGAGTCATCGGATGTGCTGTATAAACGATATTACATTTCTAAAATGATAAAAGAACAGTCGTATCGGTCGTCGTGAAAATTAAAAATTGTATCAGTCCTCTTAGAATTCTTTCTTACAATTTTACGATACTGATAATAGATCGACGTTTGATCTATGATCAGTCGCTGATTACGGTCGCCAAGTATAGAGAAAAGTTTATACCCGTTATCGCGGATGACAATCTCTGTTACATAGACACGCATATGTGTATATGCAGGTTTCGCGTTATGTTTTTCGCATAGGAAACATGTACAAACTCTGTAATTCTGCGTTTCTTCCGATCCGTATTTCCTCGGTCGCTTCGCTTCGTAAGAATGAATACGAATCGCCAATAGCATAGGGAACGTTTATAAAAAGTGAACGCCGATTACAGGATCGATTCTGTCGTGGATGAAGGTTCATGCGTAAAAACCACCAGGCTTCTTTTCCAAGTTATAAATAATTTAATCTTGCGCTACGAATTGCGATTGTACACTTATGCCAGTGCAAGTAAATACTTGCACATTCGATCGAGCGACAAGGAACCGTATCACGATGTCACTTGCCAAGCAGGACGCCTCGACGAAAAAATATTCAAGGCACATAATCGTATCAGTTCAGATACGATTGACTGACGAAACGAAATTTTAATGCAATGCACACGTAACGGTGCGTATATCGTTGTAAAAAAAAAATTGAAGAAGACTCGCAATACCTTTTATTTTCTTATTCAAAGAAAGGTGAACGCGTACGAGTCGCATAGGTTTACGGTAATTCAGCGTTGTAAGGTAGTGTCTTATAACGCTCGGTTGAAAATCCTAAACGAATCTTCTGTATCACATTTGATCTGCCTACTTGCTGAAATCCGCAGAATCACAAATAAAATCTCGCTCCATAGGATTTTCGATTAGAATCGTTTAAATATTGCGCGTTTAAATATATTCACAAATATGGAAAATTCTACGCGTACCACGAGCCTCTATAAAAGTTACACAACACGTACTACACGCACCTGTTACCTACCTGCTGTCGCTTACATTTGCACACAGATTATTTGATAAAAATCTCCTTCGAGATCGACGAAATTTTGTTCCTAAAATTTTATTCCGCTGTACATAGTTTGAGTTTCGACTGTTCGGCTCGTTCATTTCGTACGAAGACAACGGCAACAACAACAAAACACAAATGCGGCACCAACAAGACTGTACAAAGAGAACAGCGCGGGCGCAGCGAATGACTTGGAACGTATTGAAAAATATTAAATGTACACCGATGTAATTAATACAATATCAATGTCGTTCGAATTGCTCACTTTTTTTTTTTTTTTTAATCAATAGCCCGATACAGTTAATTGCGACTTGGAACGAAACGTTGCGTGTTTTTGCGTAAGGTGCGTAATGCTTCGAACAATCCAACAAAGCAAAATCTTATCGTTAAGATTGTTTCTAAAAATCTTGTTAAAACGAGACAACGCGTGAGACAAATACTTTATTACTGTAATGGGATTGTATGCAATTTGGCAAGCAACTAAGCGTATTCGCACCATTTCCGTACAGCAAGAGAAGAAGTTTATTATTTTCTCATGAATGTGCGCGCGACATCGTCGTCCCCGAATCGTCGTCGACAATAATTCAAAAACCTACAATATAAAGACGTAGGTATTTCTCCCTCTCTCTCTCTCTCTCTCTCTCTCTCTCTCTCTCTTCCCTTTCTCTCCCTCTTTCCGATTTCCAATCGTGCAATTACCTATCGTAAAGATTAATTTTGCGAATTTTTCAAACGTAATGTGTACCTTGAGATTAAGAATAAGGAGATTAATAAAGCGAAGGATGCGACGTTAAACGCGCCAATTAAAAATTGCGTCCGTGCGCCACATCACACGCAATTAATTACGATAAAACAGCACGTGCAAACGTGTTTTATGTGATCGTGCAATAATTTGTGTGTTAGATGTACGAATAAGTGTATATAGCGCACATAATGTATAGATGGACATTTTATAATGTTGCAAGCGTTCGTGAGCGAAAAATTATTAGGAGATTGTCAATGAATTTTTCGCATCGCGAAGCTTATAACACGTATATATGTATATTGGGAAGAATTGTGATCGATAATAAGATGTAAAAATACGAGCGTTTATTTAACATTAAGCCATTTAAATCAATCATCTGACAAATGAACCACGTATCCGTTATTCGTTCTACGCAACACTGCGGCTAAGAACGGTACGATAAATTAATGCAAAACGTGGAACAGAACATACACATGGAAAGTAAAATTTGATCGATGATACAAGAAAATGGAACTCTTTTTCTATATACTCCTTTTCTTCTCCCTTTAAGATAATTAAAGAGACAATGTTACTTTGTATTCGTCTTGATGCAATAATTCATTTTAAGCAATAAAAAGGCTATGATATCGCATCTATTTAAATTTTAGATCGCTAGTCATTGCTTTGTTCTATTGTACAATGAGTCTTGAACGTACGCATAAATACATAGGTGTGCGTGTGTACATAAAAATAAACCAATACGAGGACGTTTCGATAGAAATTTCCTGGTATTTTACAAACTTCTTCTTGTTGGTCTATGGCGGCTATTGGATTATTATTTCTGGCCAATTTTACGTGATTTCTCGCACCGATTGATGATTTCTATCGATATTACCAAGGCCTGAATGAAAGAATGTGAGAAACAGGAATGAAATTTGATTAGCATATCATAGGCAAAAAAAACAGCGACTTTGTCATAAGTTACGCTTACCCATAAGGAGAAGATTCTCTGTATTCAACCGGTTTAAAAACCGGAGTTGGCCTCTCGATTATTCTTTCCACGAAGACAGGTTTGTCAACGTATTCAACGTATTTTACGGATGCTGGAGGACTCGATACATAAACATGATGAACTTCTGGAGCCGTCTTATAACCAAGCTTATACCTGGAAGTGATAGAATAAAAAAAGGATATTAAACCAAGCATTTTGTAGATATTTTTGTAGATATCAAGAGTGGTACATCGGTGCAATTTACGTACGTACGCGATAGGAATTGATACAAACGAGCTACAATTTGAGAAACAGTTTTTATGTAAAGGTTCGCTGTATGTGGATGGAAATATTGTTCTTTTACCCTTTCACGGCACCTAAGCCGAAGCCCAAGAGTCCTGCACCGATAAGTTTTTTCTTCAGCAAAAGCGTTCTTTTTTGCCTATTTAACGTAGCACCCGAATATTCTTCATTTTCTAATTGACCAACAGATTGATCGAGAATCGAGGAACGGCTGTCTGTCGATGGTAAAGCGTCTTCTTTGGCTATTATACATGGTACGATATAACAACAAACAACAGCAAAAACCACAATGCTAATTGGCTGCATCTGGCGAGAAGAAACGAAGAAATATTACCATTACCATGGCGTCAAAAGTATTTCAGAATAAAATAATTACGTTGTTTATGAATTTCCCTTACCGTTGTATTTCTTTATATTTCGTATGAGGGGCCTAGGAATAATGCTAAGCGTACAGAGAGTACGTTTTTAACTCGTATGATACCTTTTCGATAGCCTCCTTTGATTTTATATAGAGCCTTGCCTACCTTCGAAGCAACGAATTCTCCCACCCACTCAAGCGATCCAACTTACGTTCATGTTCCTTTTTAAATGTTACATTACTCGGTTGTCACCACGTTCGAACCACTTGCGACACAACGATGAGGTGAAAATATCGGTGAAAAGCTCTTAAAGCTCGTAGCGTTTCTGTATTACGATATTTGTCCCTTTCGCTATTCCAAGCCACGTGTTTGTACAATCTTGTAAGATACTACTTTCTGTATAAAATGTGCAACGAATGTGAATTGCGATTCGTTCCTTTTATCGTCTATCGATTTCTACATTTATTGTACAAAAATTCACACGCGATTTTCGCTTAAACGCATCTCTAATTTCCATGATTGACGGTTGAGCGGAAAAAGAAAGAATTTAATAAGTCAGTTAATATATAACGATTAAGTTGATATAATTAATAATAGACATATATATATATATATATATATATATATATACGAGACGAGAAGAACAAAATCAATCGATTCGCATATCAAATAATGTATGTATGTTACGTTTGTTAACGTAACACCGAGTCGCACCTTTAATCGCAAGTGTCGCAAGTTTAACGAACAATCGCCGAATAGTAATGAATCCATTTCTATCATTTTCGGTTTACTTACATTTCCAGATGTCAATCGTTCAATGAATTAAGTAACGGAATAGCGCGTGACAAGAATAACGAATGCGGATCGCAAAAGAAAAAGGTTGCAAAAGTAAGAGAAAAGACGGATAAGAAAGTGCTTGCTTTTACAATGCTTCGAGTCATTAGGTATTCGTCGATGGAAATCCATCTCGTAACATTTTTAACCACGCGCTTCACCTTGGTATATGAACCGATTGATCAATTCCTCTCGTACTCGAGTTTTGCCGTGCAATCAAATGCTCAAATCTATCGCTGTACTATTACCAGTTACGGGATCGAAACTTTCAACTGGCTAATAGTGCGAATAAAACAAAAGCTGAAAACGTGACGCTATGGATGAAAGGATACATTTTAGGAATAACAAGGAAATGGCTTCTGTTCCCTTCTTTTCTTTTTTTTCCTCCTTTCTTCTTTTTATTCTCGTACTAACCATGTACGTACGTATTTAAATTGTAAGAAATAACATTTTGTATTCCCTTATAACTAAATTGTATTAAAAACAAACTTAGAATATATTAAAATATAAAATAATATATTTTAAAATGTAAAAGATAAATTTTCATACATCAATATCTTCTATAAATCGACTTTTTATCGTGTGCCCAAGTAATTGTGCGAATAATGATAAAATTATTTTCCAAAATTGGTATCCTTGTATTGATGAATATTAGACGTTATTTCCAACTTGATCCGTAAGAGTATGGCACATAGTGATAGCTTGAGTATCCACCTCCATAACCGCCGCTATAACTGATACATATCCAAGCAATTCATGAAAATTATATATGCACGTTAAACGAGAAACATGATTGACAGTAAAAGAGAACTACTAAAATAAATAAATAAATATACATATAAAATAACCTGAAAATATACTCACTATTTAGCTTTGTACAAACCAGCTCCAACGACTCCAGCACCAAGAAGAGCCTTAGCTCCAACGGCGGCACCGCCCAATAAAAGTGCCTTTTTACCAATTAAAGCTGTTCCCGCGATCAAAGGCAAGTAATGCACGGGAGCTCTTTTCACGCGAATCGCTTTTCCTTCCACAATCTGATCGTCGCGTATAATAGAAAGACGATTTTTTCCGTGCGCAATCGATAACATACGGATCGGATCAACGAGCAATATCACCAGTAAAAAAAAATAAAACGAATTCATCTAGAAAGCAAAAACGACGAAATTAGAATTTTCCATGTGATTACGAAAAGAAGGAAAGGAGACAGAAAAAGGGGGAAAAAAAAGAATAAGGAAAAGAACGTGGAACTGAGAAGATATAGAAATTTATAAGGATGAAAATTGTAACAAAGAATCGTAAAATATGAGTGCGAGAATGAGACTTCTAGAGGAACAATAAATACTAACCTCGTTAAGAGTGACAGACTTGTGACAAAGAAAATATTCCGATGCTTGAAACCGCGCGAATCGCTTTTATATATGAGAAGCGCAAATTTTATCCCTTCCATATCATTAACGTCTATTTCTTGTTTTAAAACCGGAATTTAGCAAATCTCCTTCCTCCTCTTCGACTTATTAAGAGCTATCTTTACTTAGGTGTATCCCCCTTCCTTTAATCGGCACGACCAATTAAAATTACCGAATCTTTTTCATTGCGTTCTTCCTTAATTCGATGCCACGATCGTAGCGTTTATGTATTTTATTTGTAAGCAGAATTACAACTGAAAATTGAATATCGAATATGAAAGACGACACTCACGGAGAATTCGAAAAAAAGACTACGGGACAGCATGCTAACTATCGGCTTTCACTGAACAGTGCAAACAGTCGATTCTCTAATTCCATGGCCTTGAAGGTTCCAATAGCGGCGTGCGAATCACGGAAGAAGGCAGAGCGAGATGAGTGGAGTGAAATGCAACATCTTTAGAGAATCGTATGTAAAAACGCTTATGTATACGATATTACGGTTGTCATTTGAAATTTGAGAGGATGGTTAGACCAGGCATATTTATGTAGCATTTATGTCGAACATCTGTAACGACGGAATAACGATTGTTACGTACCGTACAATTTTATATGTCTTTTCATTGTGTTGAAAACTACTTTACCAGCAATAAAATGGTAACCGTTACGATAGATAATAATAAATATCGATAATATCGAAAGAGATATTCTCGATTGGTCGAAAAAGGGGAATCGTACGTTTACAAATGAAAATCGAAACTTAAAGGATATAGGCTAATCTGTAACGAGGCGTGGAGGAAAAAGAAAAAAGATCGTAAGAGCCTGTTGGCGAAGGTTGACTTGAACGATGAAATGGCTCCTAAATCGAAACGAAGAACACGGAACAAATCAAACGGCACAGAGCAAGATTTCAAACGAGAAACGCTCTTACGCGAACTTAAGCTCAGCGCTTTGAATACGGAACGTAATCGACGTTACTGGAGAGAAATGCTTACACGCGTAAGAATGCCGGATATCTCGAAGAAGATAGACATAACTTGGCAGATTCTAGAACATGCCTTCGATTTCAAAGACTACAGGTACGATATGATATGACGAACAACCCATTGAAATACGTTATGAATATCCCCTGTACCTTTACAGCATCGGCTTATTATTGGACAGTCTGCAAGAAGCCGAAGATCAACGACGAACGGCAAACGGTGCCCACGTAGAGATAATCGATCGATCGTTAGAAATACACGAAACTCGACTAACAGATGCCGACACGCTCTTCTATGGAAATGTGAAAACGGCGTTAGCCGATAAAACCTTTCAGTTTGAAAATATCAATTATTATCGAAATAAGAAAGAAACTGCTTTACGAAAAATTAATTTGCTCTTAAATCATCGAGGTGAAAATGCATCGAATATCGCGAGAAGTACCGCCATTAGTAAGATATATTACCCACTAACATTTTCCATGCTTGCAGAATCATATATCATTCTCACACGATTATCTCTCTCTTGATTACTAAAAGGATACCGTGTTACTTTCGGGACAACGATTTCAGACATTAAATTATTTGATATATTTTCCAATTCTAAGGTAAAATCAACACATTCGTGGAAGATAGAGAAAACGAAAAAAGGATAGTTACAACGCAACTTCAAAAAAGATTAGAGAATCTATGGAACGATTTGCGAAATGTTTTTTCTGATTATCGTAAAAGTATGTAGATATTATTCTCTCTCTCTCTTTCTCTCTCTTCCTCTCTCGTATATACATATACATGTACATATTCCCTCCCTAATAGGTACAGAAGATCGACGAAAAGGTTACGAGATCGTCAGAAAAAAGGATCAGATCGATCAACAAATGATAACTCAACAGAATATGCGTATCGCGATTCTTCTCGACGAGATCATGAAATTTCGTAGCAAGATTAATTCTTACAAGATAGAATCTATAATTGAACTACAAGAAATGACAAAAGAATCAAATTTCTTTCATAATGTCTATCGAGAGACGAACGAACGTTTTATCTTTGGTACATATGTACATCTCTCCCTTAACCACTTACGCTACCAATGAACTCACGATTGCGCGTGCTGTGTGCTACAATATAACACGCGGCAAATGCCTATCGACGTGGTATACACGTCGCTGGCGATTTTGGAACAAAAGCATCTTGACGTGCGTAGCGCGTCTTTCTAGCGCAAGTGGTTAAACAGGTAGCGGTAGATTGTGACAGTGAGTGATTTATTAGGTTGCAAGAAAGATAAACATAAAACAATGACAATGTCTAAGGAATATAATCACAGTGTAAAATACATAAAAGATTTGATGATCAAAGCTGAACGTATACTCGCTTATATGCAAATGTGTCGAAAATACGAGACTCAAGATGAAAAAGTACTTCCAATGATTGATGATCATCCTATGCAATTACCAACAATCGATAACAATATCCTTCCACTTCAAACAGTTACGTCTTACTATTATACGTATTTACTAACTCGCTTTCTAACCACTTTGTAACCACTCTAACAACAATTTTTTTCAGTCTATGAAAGACTTTCAAAATCTCGTTAATTTTTGGCGTCGACTAAATTTTGCGCAAATAATCACCAAAGAATTACGTACAGAAAAATGTCAGTTACTGATACAAGCGAACTATTTACAAAAATTGATGAAACGCTACCTTACTGATGAGACAAGTACGACGTAGTTTGAAGCATATATTTCGACAAATCAATGAATAATACACATAACAAAGGTATACTAAAAATCGGTTTATTATCATCAAGTACAAGTGTGATGGTACTCATATACCATTGAAAATGACGTGATTATATCAATTTCTTGTCAGAGGTATTCTCACGTACTTACATGAGATCATAAACGTTAGATCATAATAAAGAATCAAAAATGCAGTAATATGAACAATTTGTGTAAGAATTTCAAATTTCTTATGCATTCCTATAACAAGCATACAGTGTACCGATAAATATGAGATGTGTAGAGAACAGCTTGTTTTTAATAAATAGAATTGTTCATAGCTGCAATAATTCATTATAATCACAAATCTAACTTATTTTGCATATGATTATGATGAAAAATATATATGCATATTGCTTATCGGTAGTATCGACCGATCGTGGTTTACGCTACACAATATCGACGCGACGCTCATCATAAAATACCGACAGCAACGAATTCGTTCGTTCGTTACTTCCGGTGATTGATTTCTAGCGAAGCCAGTCTTGTGCTTTTGCCTGGTTTTCTCTTGTCCTCCTCCATATCAAATAACTTAAGTTCCGGAAACGATTATAAAAATATCATTGTGATCTAGCGAGTTAACGCAATTTATGTTTATGCGCTATACGTGACAACATTTTATTGCCTGCAAGGAATGTAACAATACCAAGGCCGAACAGATATCGAAGAGTAACGAACATGTTTAATTTTAACCAAAATATTCCAAAAAGTGTGAAAATACCTGAAAGCACATAAAAAGAGTAAATGAAACAGTTAAGAATTACAAATACGCGGTTATTTATGTGTTGTGAAAACCGGGCTACAACTATAATATGATAATTACACTTGCGAAAATTTCACTTTTCTTTTATGCCCGTAAAGTTATCACAAATTAATTGAAAATTATAATTTGTCAGATATCGGGCACACTATATTTTAATAATATTACGATGAATATTATATAATGTTACTTACTTCCCAATCCCAGATGAAACGTCACAGCACTAATCGAAAATGGAAAGTTTGATATATTCACACCAAGTTTAGCCCATAAAATAAGCAATAAGAGAATTGGTGCTAAGCACAAACCGGTGAATAAATTTGAAACAAAGGCGGGAGGCCTCTTCTCGGGTTTACGAAACATGTGCTGCAACATACCGATACGTTTATCAATCAACCCATTCATAACAAAGTTCAACAAAAATTTCGAATTGAAATGTCCGTCGAGATATGTGAATGTAAACATTTATTCTAAACGGAATTTGATCTAGAACAACAGAAAGATATCTCGACGACGATAATTCTTTTCCAATGTTAAGGAGGTGACAGAATCTTAAAACGATTACTATCACTAACGAGCATTGGTTCTATCAGGCACAGAATAACATGTGGCCAAAGAATTGCTGCAAAATTCGAAGTCTTTATCGTGTATGAAATTACCAACTGGTAACCAATAAGTAATGGTAAGAAACACGGTTTTACCTTTATTTCCGGCTTAGTCGTGTAAATGTTAGATTTATGTTTGTAAAAGATATTTTTATCCGCTCGTTCAGTCGAAGACGGTTCAGGGAACTTCAGGCTAACTGTTGCCACTGTCCATTGAAAAGGATTACTCAGTACTGCATCACCGACAATCAATTCCACATTATAATCCCCGCTTTCATAGTCAAAATTTGCTGCTGTTCCTCCCACCGGCTATAAAACGTTCTAATAGTGAGATGTTTAAACAATTTCAACAGAGATCATTAGAATGATGAAAGAAGAAGTGTACAACTACCATATCGAACTTATAAAGATGCGATGTATCTGTTTCAGCGACAAACAAAATTTCATGTCCTCTTTTATCGTCCTTTGAAATAGACGCGGAAGAAAGCCGTACGAATGCTTGATGTGTGCGCATAGGTTTTTTATTAGCAGCATCTTTTAATAGAAATCGCATAACTAATTTTTGTTGAGAGTCAGCCTCAATCTTTTGTGACAATTTTTCGGGGAAATGCACTCTGTAATCAATATTTATCGAACGAACATATGCGATTTATGGTTTTAAATCTATCGTCTTGATTCAATTACCGTGTAAGCTTTGGTTGAGTAGTTTGATCGGCATCAGCAGTACCAATTTCCATATGATCAACTACAACTTCGCAAAGAACTTTCACCATAACGGTATTCGTTACCGATCCAGCAGTGACTGATATCTTGTAAAATCCACGCTCTGGTTTCATTTCCATGAAGTTCATCATGAATAAGGTCCTAAAATTAATTGATCATGTTAAAATACTTTGTGTACCTTCTATATCATGAAAAATTGTTTGTTGAACTTCTTGACCTTTTCCTTGATTTTAATGAAAGATCAAAGGATAGCACCAACGCAAATACTTTACCCCAAAGTATAGCCGACTTGAAAAGAAAATTCGAGTCGGTAAAGTATTGGGGGAAGGCAGTGAAAGTTTAACGCTTACCTATCCGTTGACGAAGATTGCAAATTTTGTTTGCTGAATATAACGACATCGTCGCCGACTCTTGTTGCAGAATTTGCAATCACTTTAAACGTATTGGTTAACGGATTGCCTAGTATATCGCAAACTCTTATTGTGACAAAGGGCTGTTGTGTAGAAATGCTGATTTCTTCATTGGCTAACATTACACAGGTTGGTTTCTCAAAATCGTTATTTGCCAAAGTCGTTAATGCTGAAAGCAAACTTGTAACGCCTCTTGGTGTCTGTACGGAACGTCGAGATAAAAGATAATTAGCCATTTTTACTATCTGCTGAGGTGTTAATGGCGGTTTCTTTTTCAACGTGTTGGATAGTTTAAAAATACCGTTTACTAGGAAACCTAAGAAACAAATAAAATATGTTTTACTAACCACAGTCGAGATTGTACAGAATTCAATTCCATTTCTTGTAACGTGTCGCAGGTCGTAGTATTAATCACATAACACACTTAGTACTCACTGGTTACAGAGAGACCACCTTCAAATTGTAAATACTGTCCATCTACCTCATCTGCCTGAATAATCGCGTCTTCGATACGATCAAAACCAAAGGTACTGCCAAGATCTGAAGCGATGTGGAATGTATAACCTAAGCTGCTCGTAATACAAATTAGAATTTTTTAGATAGTTAGCGACAAACCTTGTATAATTTTTAACGAAAACGGAACAAACTATAAGTTTAAAATATGAACAGAGTAAGCCATACTTCCATAAATTATCATCCTTTCGCAATGCATTTTGCACTGTCTTAATTACATTATCAACATTTTCACGGGATAATTTTTCCGATAAAACAGTCAAGCCGCTTACTGCATAGTATAATTCCACCATACTCAAAGTCTCTTTCTCTATTGCACTCACAAGTACCTATTTAAACAGAACAATTTCCCTTTATATCTCTGATAAACGAAATTTTTGCTAAAGCATATGTCGAATTCTTTTTTTTTTCAGTAAATATAGCTTTCTTCAATATAAAAATGCAGTAGAACGAAAGTTTGTAAACATCATTATTCGTTTAAAAATTAATTAACAGTTTATGCTTTAGTTTTTCAAAGATGCAAACCTTTATAATATTAGACGGAGGATTAGTTTGACAATTTCCCACATTTCGCCAAGTGGATGCAATGTAAAAAGCTTTTTCTGTTGTGATATTGTTATCATCTTGTATAACTTTCATTAGGAAGTTACAAATATCCTAAAAATTATAAGAATCTTGTTAAAATATCGACAGAAGATCAGTATGAAACATTCTGTATATAAATAATTTGATCAGTAAGACTAATCAAGAAATCATTATATTTCAATTATGGCTATGCATATCATCATATATCTGCATACTTTTATATGCCCTAAGAAATAATATTTAAGTAAAATATAAAACTTTTTCATTAAAATGGTATTTCTAACCTGTTTGTTTGGCAAAACTTCTTTGAGAAATGTGTATCCATGAACTGCATAATATGTAAGTGCGATATCATTTGATGTTAAGCCTGGTTCAAGTATCTTCTTTAAATGAACTCTATCAGCCGTTGTTAAATAGGAGTTTGTCGATTGTAATATTTCGGTGGTCGAGAAGCAACTTGTTATACCGATAGTGATGACTAATAGTAATGTAACTGAAAACAAGTTATGTTACAGTTAGATTACAACTGAGATTCTATTTTGATTATTTTTAATGTTTGTGGTTATACTTAAATTAAATATTAAAATTACGCAAATCCCTCGGAAGACTGATGCAAATGTGAACTGTACGTTTATCATGTACCGTACATTATTATTTGTTATTATGGAGCTAATATAAGAACGACTACTAAACTTAAGAAAGAAAATACGTATGAACATAATTTTGTTGAAAAATAAAGTAGTGAAATAAATTCTAGAATAAAAGGAATGAAAGTAAGATATGGAAAGTATAGTTGATCGAAAGAGCCAGGGATATAGCGGTTGAGCGCGAAGGACGGACTCGAGAATCAATATTATAGAAGAATAGAAATATCTATAAAGGTTCGTATTTAAATTCATCTAAAAAATATCTTAGAACAGTATAGCATTAAATAATACTCACGAATATTCATTATGGGAAGAAGACCGGGAAGACCGGCTGCCACGTTGCTGCTCCGAACAAAATGGCTCTTTACCCATTGCGCGTGTACGAAAAAATGGACGATTCTCCGTTCCGGAAGTAGTTGGCAAAACAAAAGTATGTTTAGTAAAAAGCATGCGCACAAATTATATGGTAATATACAATCAATTGTACGTGCATAGTTTACTAAAAATTCAATTATTATGGGATAACCAATTAAAATATTAAAAATGCTCGAATTCGAATCAGTGATATTTTACTAATAATGAGAGTTAATTTCTTCAGATGTCTCTGTTTCAATGTCGTGCAATGGCCGAATAATATTAATTACGAATTTTTCTACTGAAAATGTTACATAAAAAAAAAAGTCACAAAATTTACTGTGATTATGCTTATATTCACGTAGAATTTGTTGGATTTGTAATTAAAAAAGTGAAGAATTTTAATCCTGCTTTAAAATACCATATATAAGTATGCGCGATTGAAGCCTTTATAGACGCAAAATCTGATTGGCTCTGGGAATCTTGGTTTAAAATAACGTATAACGAATAATCGAATTTCATACTATTTTTTATAGTACTGATGGTTCAAAACGTTTAATTTTCTTCGAATTCGTTTTAAGAAAACTCAACAGTGAATAGTCTGCGTATAATTGCATGTATAATTACGATCAAAATTAATTACGTTAATCATCGACTTTACCTTTATAACATAGAATTACGGTAACGATAATTCTAATGATTAACTAACAAATAAGTGATGATTTTAATTACACTATCAATACCAATGACGATAACGAAGCAATAAAGATGATAATATGCAATAGCAATCATATTAATCGTAATAAAAGATAGTAAAAACAACATTAACGAAAGCGATAATGATGTCGTTATACAATGAATTGTTATTGTGTCACACTATTCAAAAATGTGTACAAAACTTAAATTTAACGATAATTGATTTGTATAAAACGAATATAGCTAAACGTACACAAGATTTCGTTTATGAAAAGAGCGATATATTCGTGCAATGATTAAGATTTTGTGTAAGAATAATGAAAATTGCACGATCTCCCTTTTGATCAAAATGCTTGTCTCCTTTTGATACACATACATACATTGTTCATACAAGTGTGTGTCAATCAATATAAGTTTCCATTTCAATTGCATACTTTCAGCAATATGTTATTAAATCGAAACCGTATTTACATATAATTGTCATCGTAATACCTAATAGGTCTTCGATTTTCAAGCAATATTTCGTATTACTTGCAAGCGAATCAAAGATAGATTGTAGTTGAATGAATCGCATCAATGAGAGGAAGAAAATGGAACGAAGAGAATAAAGTGAAATTCAATGGAAGGGAGGATAATGTAAGAATAATAGCACAGTAGTACCATTATTGCGTTAACCATATACGACGCAGCGAGACTATCAATGTGTACCTACGAACTTATAACGAACATCAAAAATAGGAAAAACGAGAGATCGCCGATTTTTGGTTAGTTTCTTCATAGATCTCAAATTGAAAATGGAAAAATAAAGACAATGTAGCCGTAGTGAATTTGAAGCATTTGAACCGTATGCATGTCAAAGAATCTACGATTACACCTTTGCATATATGTTCAATTTCCCGAATGAAGCATTACAAACTTAAAAGTATCGTATTATATTTATGAATTGTTAAAAAGATGCACGGCGTATAAATGAACCGTACAAACAAATGTACAAACGTGCTGATCGGAAAAATAAAGTCATTGGTCGGTCGTAGATCCTTATAATTAACTTATATATACATATATATAGTGTGTGTATATTTACGTGTATATATATTTGTATATATACACATAGTGTCTATGTGCATATATATATATATATACACACTGACAGATAATGTAACACGTATGCACCGTATCACATGATCTTTCGAGTAAATTTAAACAATATATTACAGTATTTTTAGTGAGACTATATACATATAGCGAAGGACTTAATGAGCGAAAAAGAGCATTCACTTTTGTCGCCTTGGTATTTACAAAATAACCTTATGTGCCAAAGCATTTTCGACAATATTTGATTTTTTTTCGTGTCCTTGCTTTCTGCCTTTTTTGTTGATTTTAATACTGCACACATCACAATCATACGCACACGCACGTAGCATAAACAGGCACACGCACACACACGCGCACGCGCACATACACACACACGCGCAAACGCAAACATGGTTCACACGATCAAATATCGATGTGAAACAGATCGATTTTTACGTGTCAGATAATAATAAACGCTTTTGCGTTTATACCAAGATCATCGATTTGGTAGGAAAATATGACTAACTGCTGATGATACACAATAAAGAATTTCTCTGTGCTTTTTTCCTATTAATAGTCGCCAGCCAACGAATTTTAGTCAAAGAACAATCCAATGACATGTCTTTGTACCAAATTTACTCAAATTTAGTTAAGGTTAACCGAATATTGAGTTACATTGTTCAACGTAAAAGTTTGGAATACATAACAGACGTTCCATCTTCCAAACGTAATGCTTGATAATATTAACCTTTCATTGGGAAAAACTTGTCCTCCTTGTATAATACAATAGCTAATCGATCGATTCCGATGGACCCTGACCCCATCGAGATTTTATTCTTATTATTTTGTTCGAAGTGGAAGGAGAAGTAGGAGGAACGTCATCGTTAACTTTCCGTTTAACGCTTAACACAATACCACTCTTTGGAACGAACTTTGAATGAGAAGATGTCGTTTTAGATACATTGTTTTCCAAGTTTGGTGGCGTAGATGGAAACGGAGGGAAATCCTCGTCTTCGAGACCTGGGGGTTTCGGCTGTTCAGGGGCTATGTTTCGTTTGAAAGGTTCTGGGAAAGGATTTTTGTAAGGAATCCCCTCGTGAGTAGGAGAATCAGTCGAAGTTAAGCTTGACAGATTTGCAGATGCTTGAGAGATTAACGATGGAGATGTAGTGGTTCCCATGATCGATGGATGAGCCGTTGTTGTTCCAGATAAGCTCGATGGAACAGAATTTTCAGTGACCCTGTTTCCTGGCACTACTGCGGCAGATGCAGCTGCGACGGCCGCTAATTCCTCTTCTGCTTTTCTAATTAAATCCAAATCGCTTAATGAGCTCAAAGTACCCTTACTTTCTTTCTCTTTTGAAATAGTTTCTCGATGATTAGATGACGATTCCACTATAGATTTCTCCGAATTGGATTTATTTAATCCGCTAATTGTAAGTTTTACACCAGGCGATGAGGAATATTTTTCCGAATTTTGGTAAATCGAAGAATTTGCAGTAGTTAAGAACGTGGCACTAGGTTTAGAAGGTAAATACGGGTCTACTTTAGAGCTCTCTTGTCGTTTGACGTTTGCTAAAATCTCTTGTAAATTTGGAGGTATCGTTATATTTGAGACTTTTTCGAGAATCGGTTGAGTGAACTTTGAAATACCCGTGGGTGGTGGTGGTGTAAACGATCTCGTGTCCGAAGGACTGTACGCTTCTTCGCATTCATCGCTGGGCGGTGGGTCCAACCCTAAACCCTGAAAAACCAACAAAACCACAACAACGTTAGAAATGTTACACAGTCTGTAACTCCATTCTTATCTTTCTTCCAATTTCCACATCCTTTACGGACGTACTAACAAATCACTGTATTCGGAAAATTAAATGC
Source organism: Bombus haemorrhoidalis (assembly GCA_014825975.1). Lineage (NCBI taxonomy): Eukaryota > Metazoa > Arthropoda > Insecta > Hymenoptera > Apidae > Bombus > Bombus haemorrhoidalis. The sequence continues at coordinate 1,555,533 of CM026170.1, forward strand.
GTATGATCCGATTAATTTCTTTGCAATAAACAAAGTACAATCTCAACTTCATCCACCAATCTCTGTCGACATTGTTTTAGATTTAACCATACTAATTGATATGAAGTTGACAGAAGGAAGAATTGAGATGAAGACCGGAAATGAAAGGACCTAGAGCTACTGGCAGACTTCTACTACTTGTTTAATATATGTCGCGTATTAATATATTTTTCCTTTTTCTTTTGCCAGAAGATAACGACGAACATGAAAATTATAGAGAACGTACGCCATTTGTATTTGTAATCGTAACATGTAGGGATTCGAAACACGTGATCATTTTAAATCGTAAATGAAATTTATACAAATGTACAAATAGATAAGTTTAGGTGAAAAAAAAAGTAAAAAGAAAAGAAAAAAAGTTTATCTCCTCCCCCTCCCTCCCTGGCAGAGGTAAAAAAACCTCAGTGAAATAGGTTGGCAAGAAGTAAAAATCCGAGCAGCTCGAGGATAGGAAGAGGATATCCGGATAGAATTGAAATCAATTTTATTTACAATAGGACAAAAGGAAAAACAATAACATTCGATTTTATAAAAAATAAATCTTGTTAAAATTCTCACCGGCAAAGTAGGCGTTGATTCACCGAGAAATGAAGAACTAATATTCTGTATTTGTTGCTTCTGTTCTTCGATTTGTCTATTTAGTTCTTCCATTTTTCGTTGGAGTTCGGTCGAATTTTTACTGGAAGAAATGATACCATTATCGAGTGTAGTAACATCGTGAATACCCAATGAACCCGACATCGGAGCCACTGTGGTTACTGACGTCGATGTAGGACAAGTTCGTAAGTCAAGATCAATATCTTCCTCGTCCATCTGGCCAGGACTATACGGCTCGTCGCCATCGTCCTCGAGAGGTACTTTACCAGGCGAAGAAGTAAGATCGATCTTTGACGACAATTCAGGGACTATTTTACATATGGTCGCAGTATCGAGTAACGTACTCCTCGACATTCCTATATGTGCTCTATTTAAATTGTCAAGAGTGGTCTGAGTGACGGGATGTTGTTTCTCTTTCGTAGACTCGGTCGTGCTGACCGTGGTAGCCGGTGTTTTATGATATGTACTCGTTGCGGTTGCCAAGGAAGGTGATGATATCGGGATCGTTGGTGTCGCGGTAGAGGTAACAGAGGTAGATACGATGATCGTCGCGTTGCTACCATTGCTAGACTTATCTTTCGAGGCACCTATTAAAGGTGGCGTGTAACTTCGATCGGTATCCTTCTTTGATAATTTCATCGGTATATTCGTAGATGATATGCCAGCGGGACGTTTTCTTTTGTTGCGAACAATAATTCCTAGAAGAAGATGCGGTCTGTGCTCTTCGAAGCCAGGCCCGTTCAAAGGTAATAGAACTTGAGGTATCGTGCTTTGACTTGAAAATGGCATTATATAAAAATCCTTTATATTCTTAGAAACATTTCCAACGACTCCAAGTCGACTTCTACTGTTCAAATAACTATACAGTGTTATATACGGAATCTTTTCCTCGTCATTCGCTGCGGTAAGTCGAATTACCAAAATCTCTTTCGAACCGGTCTTCTTCATCTTCGAGATATAATCCCAAACAGTTTCGTGACTTATTCGGCCAACAACGTCAACTGTATCTGGTAGATCGTCCATCAAATCTTTCGCATGACCACTCACCTCTTGTGCGGTGATGAAGAATTTTGCAACATCCACCATGTTAACGAAACCCCTCCAAACCGTTTGCCATCCTCCTGCTTTCGGAGTTTCACCCTCGGCAGTCGATGATGATTCTTGTTCCCTTTCTCTATCAACTTCTTCGTTAATGTCTGGTGTTTTGATATTAACCGTTGAAGAAGGTTCTCTGTCTGACACGTCGGAATCATTTCCATCAATGATGTTGGTAGTTGCTTCGTCTTCGATATGCCGCCAAAGCCGATCTTCGATAGATTTTCCGGCCGATGTTCCCGTTAAACCTGAAAATTCTTCTTTCTTTTCCATCTCTCTTTTTTTCTCATCTTCTCTTTTATCAACATTTTTCAATTCAGAATAAGCAAAACTACTATTGCGACTTCTCAGAATATTTTCATTGCTTCTATGTCGTTCCCGTTCCCTCTCTTTCTCCCTGTCCTTCTCTTTTTGCTTAGCTTTATCTCTGCTACTTTTTTCACGGACCTTCAATTTCTCCCGATCTCTAGTTCTAGACCTCTCTCGATCTCTTTCACGATCCCGTTCTTTTTCCTTATCACGATCTTTTTCTCGTTCACGCTTCCCTTCTTTATCTCGAGACCTCCGTTCTCTGCTTTTCTCTCTAGTTTTACTACGTTCCCTATCGTCTCTACCGTGTTTATGTCTACTTCTACTGATACTTCTACCACGCCGATCACTCGCACCCTTTGAACGGTTACTCTCCTTCTCTTTTCCCCTTTCTTTTTCCTTGTCTCTTTCTTTCTCTCTACCTCTATCTTTGTCCTTTTCCTTCCTTTTCTTATCATCCAAGTTCCTCAATTTTTTCGCATCTTCCTTGCCTTTTAATCTTTCCTCGTCGATTGCCTTCTCTAAATCTTTCTCCATATCATCCACGGTCGAGCTTATGCTGTCAGCACTGTTCAATGCAGTCACGATATCTTGCACGGGAGTTTTTGGATCCACATGATCGATACCACCATCATTCTCTATTATTTGTTCACCTTTGTGCGTTTTAACGACGATAGATTTAGCCTGAGCCATTAAATCTAATTCGTTTTTCTTAATCATTTCTAACTGATGCTTCGTTTCTTTCTCCCTCCATTCAGCCAATTCTTGACTGGCCATTTCATCAGGGCTTAACCGTACCACCGCATCCGGCGTCAACGATCTATCAGCTATCTTTCTAAACAATGTTAAATTCTTCGTATCTTTTATATTAAATACGAGACTTCTGTATTTGGCTTTGTACTTTGCACCGGTGTCTTTGAAATATTTATATAACTCTAATTCGATATTATAAGCTAGGTCCGCTATTTCCTCGTCTGTAAGTTTCAAATCTTCGGTTTCTTTTATACGGCTAGATAACAATTCTGTCAAAGTTTTTCGTATATTTAATCTTATAGGTTCTGTCTCAGGTTTTCTTGGTGGGCTTGGTTTAATCTGCTGTTGTTTCGATTGTATGATTGCCTGTTTTGATTCTTGCTTCTTTGCATTTGGTGTTTGCTTCGGTGACACAGCAACACCCAGTTGCTTTATTTGTGGTTGAGTAATCAATTTTGTCGTTTTTAATAACAAAGGACTCTTGTTCGACCCTGGCAATAACGTTTGTTTCATTTGTATTGATTTTGTACTTGTCGGTTGAGTTTGTTGTTGTTGTTGTTGTTGTTGTTGCTGCTGCTGCTGTTGCTGCTGCTGCTGCTGTAGTTGTTGTTGCTGTTGTTGTAGCTGCTGCTGTTGTCCACCAGAGATAAGTGTAAATTTTTTATTTCCTGCTGTCAAAATCATTTGCTTAGAACCTGGTACTTTTGCGTACGTCATCTTCGGAAGATTCTGTCCTTTTGCGGGTGACAGTACTGCAGACTTCGTCTTAAATCACATTTTATTAAACATTTAGCATGAAAATAAAAAGCATACAGACCATGAGAAGCAAACAATTTATAAAGAAAATCCCTATACTCACTGTTTTACCAGGTATTTGTGTTTGAATAGTCGTAATCGTTTTCCCTATTTGCAGTGCACCAAGATTATTCGTCCCAACAACTTCAAACGTAGGATGTTCCTTTAACCATGTACGCAAATTTGATCTTGTAGGGGCGTCTGAACCTTGAGGAAACAACGACAACGATGAATAGAAATGTCTCTTTTCCTTTCCCGTGAATATAAACGCCATAAATAGATATATTTAAGCTACCAGTTAATATTCTTCCACTTTTCCTCTCAAAAACGATAACTCGAGCATCGGGTTTCGACTTCGAAGCAGGGTCGAACGGTGACGACCTTGTTCCCTTTGGACTAATTGTTGGTCCTGGTATTGGTTTGTCTTTGGTCAATGTTTCTTGGGCATGTGCTAGTATACATGCGTCGGAACAGTAAATACTCGAGTTTCTTGCTTCTTTTTTACAAACGACACATTGCATATTACTAGAATATTGAACACCGCCATAATCACAACCAGATTGTATCAAAGGCGATGTTTCTCCAGCAGATGAACTCTGATTAACCGTGGGGAGGTTTTTTGTATTCTCAAATACAGTGTCGGATTGAATCCGTTGCTTTCCAGAAGCATTCTGGGTACTCAATTTAGCTTTTATCTCTTCGTCCTTCTTTTTAGCGCAATTTGGACAAACCCATTCTATTCCTTTCTCCTCCATTTGTTGACCTAGATAAAAGAGAGGAAACAAAATAGAAAATAGAACTAAGAACTCAATATATACATATTTTATGCTTTATACAATTTCATTATTTGTACAAAATAATTGCAGTATTTTTCCGTCTTACCCATTGCTTTGCTGACATGTACGCATTTTCCATGAAACCAGTCTTCGCATACATCACAACAAATCATGAAACGATTGTTATGCGGTCTTTTACATATACACCAAAGTCTATCAGGATCATCTTCTGAATCTGAATTATCCTCCTCCTCTTCTTCTTCCTCTTCTTCGTCTTCTTCACCGACCTGTTTCCGATCTTTCTCTTTTATATCTTCCTCTTCTTCATCCTCCTCTTCTTCGGCTTCCTCTTCTATATTTTCCTCTTCAGCCCGAATTGTGCAGTCATTTTTCTCACTTTGATCTATATTCGCACGAATTTCGTGTTTGATAGACTGCGACGATGGCCTTTGTTGCATTGTTTGTACACTGTAACTTCTAACAAATATCAAATATAATCTGAAAATTATATAACTCAATTTTATTTGGCTTGGTTACGTACCCGTGTTTCTCCATCCGTTTGGCAGGTTCAAATGATTTTTGAATAGGTTCAGTACTTTTACTTTGTAATCGTTTGCTTCTGGTAGCTGGTGCTTCGATAGGAGGTAACGTAATTACTCGCCCACCACGAATAATTTGAATAGGTTCCTTATCATCTTTAACAAACTTTTTCCCTGCCTCTTTAAGTTCATTTGTATTCGCGCTAGTTGTTGCCATTGTTGCAACTGTTGCTGTGCTTGTCATAGTTGTTGTTACGATTATTGTCGCAGAAGCATCCAGCGATTTAGCACCTTCTTGTTCGGATGTGATCAAGGAAGGAATAAGTATGTTATTTGAAGTTATCGACTCCGACGCAACACTTCCTCCTTGTTCTACAAGCGCAGCCTGTACAGTTGAAGGATAAGGGAAAAGTTAGAAATAATAAAAGAGAACCGATTCTATTTCCTAACAAAAATTAAGTTTTCGATACTATAGCCTCCAATTAAAACACTAATGCTATTAAAAACAAAAATCTTAATACATGTTCAGCCAAGTCGACTCCAAGTTCTTCTTGTAATAATAACGCTTCAGCCAGTAATTCCTCTTCGTGTTTACTAGCTTCCATTTCCAATGTAGCTAACAGATGTTCCTCGCCTTCTATAGCGCCTGCAAAAGATATTAGAATAATAAGTACATATACATGACAACTGTTTCAACACATCTTTTATTTAAGATTAGTATCTTACCCGACTTACCCGAATCCAGAGCTGGTTGTAATTCTTCTGATACGTTAGATTTTACACCTGGCTTAGACTCTGCTTCATGATTTTCTACCAAACAATCGTGACTTTCTCTCTTTTCCGTAGAGATAGAAGTTTCAGAATGTGCAGTTCGGTCGGAAGACATAGAAATAATACCTTTAATCACAAAATTTTGAATAATTTTGAACGTATAACAATTTTTTTCTATGTATACGAGTACAAACCTGAACGATTTGATGTTATGGGTGACGTCGATGTCGACGATGACGACGGTGAATGTGTTACTTGCATAAGAGAATTTCCAGAAGAAACAACAGCTACAGACGGTGTTACTACATTTTCTTGTACTTTCGAATCACCATTCGTACCAACACGACGAATAATATCTGGGGTTGAAAAAAGAGCAGGACCTAAAGTATCCACCATGTACGCTGGTGATTTACGATTCTCTTTCTTTGCATGTTTTTTCATACCTAAAAGCAGGTTAAAATTTAAGTGAAATATTTCATATATAGTTAGTGTGTTGAGTAAGATAATCAATGAGAAAAGTATATAGAGGAAATAAGGTATTACAGGTAAATAAGCTACTCTTACTAACCATCAAAAACTTTGATCTCTGTTGTTTTATTAGTATCAATTTCTATTTTCGTAACACTTTCCAGACCGTCAGTTTTTCGTTTCTCTTTCTTCGGATCGCAGGATTTAATTTTTGAAATAACAGCAGGCGTCGTCACTTTAGCCAACTGTTGGGACTGCTGCTGTTGCACGTTTGAAATATGAGTTTGTACCATGGCAGGCTGTTGTGTTGACACTTGTGGTATCACTCCTTTCATTTGCGTTATCGATAAGTTTGACGTTATAGTTTTAGTAGTTACAGGTATTTGGACCAGTTTGCCATCTTTGGTCGCGAAGAATTTGGTTCCGGTTTGATTAAAAAATTTCCCTTTCGGAAGAATCACCTGCTTCTTTACATCGATATTTTTAAGATCATTCGACTTCATAAGCACTTGCTTTTGTACAAAAGTAACTTTTTGATTGGCTCTTCCCTGTCCTGGTTTTGTAAGAATCATGTCGCCCTTAACCATATTAGCATTGATCAAATTCGCTTTAACTTGGTTCGTCGTCTGCAGCGGTTTTTCAAAATTAACCGACACATCTTGATTTATTATCGAAGACGACGATTCGTTGCGTTGCAACGATTCCTCTTTCTTCCGACCAATAACGGTTTTAAGCTGTCTCTTGCCTTTAACGAAACCAAATCCTCCTATCGAAAGGAAAGATAAAACCGTCTTTAATCTAACGTTAGTTCACGCGCCTTATTGTCATTTTATGCAAATAACTATCATAGAACATATAGTCATGACTCGCGTTGCTACTATCATACCCGATTTTTCATCTTTCTCTGGACTCTTCATGGCATTTACAGCCGCAGCCATTTCCATATCTAATCGACGAACTTGTTCCATATCCATTTGTTTGTTGGGCCCTCTTCTACGAGTAGCTACCATACTTCCTCCTCTGGTAGTAAGCCCTTTTCTACCACCTCTAGCTCTTATACCACCTCTTCTAGGACCTCGTGGACCAAAATCTGAATCATTGTCAGATGGTGGTTCTGACTCGGAAGATTCAGTGGACGACATTAATTCTTCCTCATCCTCGTCATTAGATCTTCCTTGATCTAACCAAAGAAAGAAGAGTAATAAGAGCTATTATGATATCAATAGCGTTTTTTGATAAATTTGATGAAACAGCACAGTATGATTACGTTTTCCAATACCCTGCTGCAATAAATTCCTTGAAACCGGATGTCCGACAGATTTAGGCGTACTTGCTATACTGGCCGACGATCTCGTGTTACTATTACAGGTAGGAGCAGAAGTCGAGGGGATATTTTTTCGCGGCCGACCAACTGGTTTTCCCTGAGATAAATATCGTAACAATCGACTAATTCGGTTTCCTCAGACTACCTAAATACTCACAGTTTTGGTTGTAGCCTTTGGCTTGATCACGACACTATTCTCAGCTTCGCCGACAGGCGACGATGTTTTGGATGTTCCAGGAGCAGGTGAATGTTGATGCGCGTATTGTAAACCATCGTCGGAAGTAGGTGAATCGATAACAGGCAGTGGATCCCTCGGTTTTGGATCAGAAGGTGATAATCTACTTGTGTAGCAATGATCCAACTTAACGCTATACCTTATAGAGTTTTGTTGTTCTTCTACTGTTAACATATCTATAAAATGTAACAATTGCAATTTGTATGAATACTATAATTTTAACAATACAGTGTATCATAGAATAGAAATAATAATAATAATAGTAATAATAATAATAACAACAACAACAACAATAGTAATAATAATAATAATACCAAGCATAGCTGTGACATTTTCTCCAAGAATTTGTTTTGCCTCTTCACTTTGTAAAGCTGTCTCTAATCGTTCCAACTGTTCTGGATCCATTTCCATAAAAGGATCGACTAAACTGGTTGCATCAGTAGATGTGCCACCAGAATTAATTGCAGCAGATGTAAACATTGGAGGATCTACAGTTAATGTAATATCTCCATTTTCTGTGTCTGTCTCTGCTTGTCCTACTCTAACAACGCTGACATTTGCATTAGATTGATTCACTGAAGATCAATATGAATATTCAATATTTAAAGTTGACGATTCAAGTTATCCAAATAATGTAACTTACTAATTAAAGTTTGCAAAGTTTCTTGGTCGACGGATATAGTACCATCATCATTGACAATGATAATTAACGTATCATCCTTCTTTCCTGATCCGCTCTCTTGTGGCTCGATAATGTACGAGCTAGACATTTTTTTCTAAGCTAAATTACTGTCGCAGTATTTACTATTTTAATCAAGCCGTCTTGTCAAAAAGGACAATTGCAAGATGTCGCATCCGTTTCAGTAATAAGTCGTTGTATCCGAAAGAATGAAAGATTATATACACTTCTAAAATAGAAGAGCAAACATTCGAACAAGCATCGATAGTAGAGGAGATAAACAAGAATACCAATTAATTCGCCACGTTCTTAGTTAAATGAAAATGAAATATCGTTGCTATGTAATTGAAGCTGCCGGGTAAGGCATCGAAATAGGTTGCGAATCACACAGAATAAATTTTTAAAGATACATCAATATCAAAAATCAGAAGAAATGGAGAAAAAATAAAATACCAAGTATTAAAAAAACTATGGTATATACACACACACACACTCATAACCACATACATATGTAGTATTATCGTTTTATTCGTGTTTGTCGCGTTGTTACCTATTCTATTAATGCAAGATTGCGAAAATGGTGTTGAAAATAATAAGCAGCACAAGATTTTTTTTTAAATATCAAATTAAAGTGATATTAATTAATAGCAGAATAGTTAAATACACAACACCTTTAATGTCACACTTTGTAAGGAACATAACGTTCACGGTCAAGTAAACAGTACCGCCAAGAAAAGGATAGTCGCCATTTTGTTTGATTCAGCCAAGTAACGTTCCCCGAAAATTTTCGGACATCCGTCGTTGTTTCGTTGTTATTAAGTTATTCCATAGGAGAATTACTTGTATGGAACTTCATCCACGAAACTTTGGTCAAAATAACGTAACTAGCAGAAAAATAAGACTTTTTCAACGATACATGATGTTACGAACGCACTTGTACCTTCCTGCACATACTGAGACGCTGCGCGCTCCTCGTTGCGCAACAACAAGAAGAGCAACCACTAGCGCTATATGTACCGCGCTAAATACACCACATTTAATCGCGGTTGACGATATAAAAATTTCATTTTTCTTAGTTCCATAACTGTTTCTCATTTTTCTCATTTGCAGTACATCAGTTTCCAATTTATGCTATCATTAGCTTCTACACTTTTCACCGATACTATTTTCGTATTCCAAATTCTCTGCCTAATTGTAATGTAACGATGTTTGATCATAATATAGAGATTTTTCAATTATAGTTATAAATTACATAGTATATACATATTCTGACCTATTTTTCCTCATTTTTCTTGTTCAATCTTAGGCGAAAACGGAAATTTTTATATAGTAGAAGACATATTCTAAAAGAGAACAACAGAGATATGTCTTATTTATTATCATATATCGTACATATGAGTTAAATAATAAAAAATCAATTTTCGTCTCTTTCGTCTCTAGCATATTTGATAGATCGTATTAAGCTTGATGCGAAATTTGGAATAACGATAAATTAGAAGTAGAGAACAGTTATCTAAGAATTTGATAGATGAAGGTATAGCGAAGCAAAATGCAGAGAGTACCGAAGAATCGCGTTTGTGTGTTGCAGTGTCGCACGTGTCATCTAAAGTTTGTTACTCGCACAAGATAACATTAGTTCTTACTCTTATTTACTTGTACTTACAAAATATGGATATGGAAGTGGAGAACATTGAAAATATAGAGGATGTAAAACCCGATAATACATCGACAGTGAAAAGAAAAAAACGAGGAATTGTATATTTATCTAATATACCTAAATACATGAATATCACGAAAATTCGTGAATTATTTTCTATATACGGGAAAGTCGGAAGAATCTATTTACAGTTAGCAGAAAATGGTTAGTCATTATGGATAAAACAGCAAAGTAGTCTGATAAATGTCCCACTTATATGTAGCATAACCTCTATTTAATAGTAGTCAAAAGTATTTGCGGCTTTAAAACAATATTCGCTTGATCTTTTGATAATAATCATAAGACTTTTCTATAAACGAATGTGCATTATATTTTTTCCATACAGAACTGGGACGGGATTATAAAACAAAGAAACGAAAGAAAGTTGGTACAAGGTTGTTTACAGAAGGTTGGGTTGAATTTGAAAGTAAGAGAGTAGCAAAACATGTTGCGATTACATTGAACAATAAACAGATCTCATGTAGAAAAAGATGCAAATTCTATGATGCTATTTGGAACATAAAGTATCTACCAAGGTAACAAATTGCTTTTTAAACTATGACTGTAATTCATTATGCAGGAATAATTTAATCTTATATTGTATTTATTAGATTCAAGTGGATTCACTTAAGCGAACGTTTAGCTTATGAACGAGCTGTACATAAGCAAAGATTAAAAACTGAAATTGCACAGGCAAAACGAGAAGCAAACTTCTATTCGCACAATATCGATAGAAGTAGGAAGCTACGTCAAGTACAAAAAGATGGACATAGTAGTTTTGTACCGCCTGAGATAAAACAGAGGGACACCGATGTTGAAATCAGAAGCAAAAAAGAAAATGAACCTGTAACAGATAGAACAGATTTCTTAAAATCCTTGTTCGGATGAAATTCTTTTATCAGGAAAACGAGTACAGCATTTACCCATAGGCATCCTTTATCTATATTTAAATAATAAATTCGTTGCAATTATCATTTGATCAACGAACAAATGCCTAATTATCTTGTAACATGTTCTTTTATTTTTCATATCGTCTGATATAAACAAAGTAAGATATTACAATTGTTCTATGTAAATTAACGAATGGAATTTATAGAAATTAAATGCTTAATGTTCTATTCAACATTTAGCATGAAAGTACATCATGAAAATATACGAAATATACATTAAATTTATTCTGATAAAGTATTCTACTTATATTTAGTTGGCGTTTTTATCTAGAGAAATAGATTCCGTATAACGATATATACGAAACGTTTAAATTTCCTTAAATGGCACATCATAAAATTGCATCAAGTTGATTTTAGTCTGTTGAGATTGATCATCAAACGAATAAAGGCCTTGTTTTCTTCGATATATTGTATTTACTTTGTTTAACACAGTTTATATATTACATATTTGAGGGAAGAAAAGGAGCAAAATTCCAAGTGCTTGCAACTCTCTCGTCATATTGGGTCAATCTTTCTAACGCTTTAGGATCTGAAAATTTCGCAATAACATTTCATTTTTCTTAGAAGTAACGTAAAAGTCAAAAAGAAAAGAAAAGATTTTGAAGAATCAGTATGTATAGTACCAGCAGTTCGTAGATAATCATCCAGTGGTTTCTTAAAAACAGTGGTCGGTATTGCCATGCACAATCGTGGATATAAAACAGAATCGTTCGATAAAGCAACATTGCAAACCACTATCCCTAACATTTTAAAATTGGCGCGTCGAACAATGGGTCCACCGCTAACGCCACCGTGTACGCAACAATTGGTTTGAAACATGTGTCGCCAGGTTTTTGATATTATTCCGCTGCTGATGGTGGGCCGTCCTTTCAAGGAGATTGGAAATCCTATAGAAAGTATTTCTTCCCCTACGAAAAAACCATATTATTCTATCGTAGCTTATGATTATCAACGTTCAACACGGGAGATATGTACGTCTTTACATACACGTGTAGTCGTGTATGTGCGCACTTGTATGTATGTAACAAATGTCCAAAGATATCCTTTTAATTTGGTTAGTATTTGTACCTAATTCGTAGTTAATAATAGAGGCTCATTAGACTCAATTGAAGGGAGTTTGAAAGACGAGCGGAAGAAAGAGAGAAGACAGATGGATAGTGGGATGAATAGCGAGAGAGCTTGGAAGAGGGATGGATGTTCGCAACATTTGTTCGATATCAACGAAACGTCGATTCAGCCCCTCAACGATCAATTGGCTCAATTTAGACCTAGTTATTTTTCTGTCAATGAAAGAAGGTCAGTGTTGTCGTCCCTTGCAACGTACGGCGCCACAACGTCGCTTTCTACACCATGATCTTCCTATATTCTTAATTCTTATTTTCATTACCGTTAACCAACCGGAATAACCTCCAACGGTGTGGATGCGTTACAAAAAAGTCTCGATTCTTGATATAACCGAACGTATAACTGTTAATACAAACTGCGCTAGTGATGACACCAATATGGTTTTCTTTTTCCATTTCAGCTCACACCAGCATTACGTCTAACAAATTTCTTTCGTTTTTGTATTCTTATTTTCATGTTATGATATTTAAACGCCGAGCTTGTAGAGCTAGCTGGAAATTGGGAAAAAAGTATGCAATTTTTAAGCGCCTTACCCTTCTGTGCATCTGTATCGGCAAGTTCGATGGCCTTCATCGAAGGTTCTTTGAACTTTAGATCGATCTTCAATACAGCGATATCGTAAGGTCGTTCTGTTGGTGTTTTATATATCAAATTTGCTTCTGCAAACCATTCGAACTTATCCGTGCACGACATAATGCAGGTTGCAAGTTTAATCTTTCTTTCTGGTGCCTAGAAATGATTAAATAAAAAGATTAATATACTTTAAATAGATTCGTGTTTCGCGATACAAGGAAATCATCGGCCAACTTTTCCAACTTAACTTTAGAGAGGAAAAAGTAAAATAAGGAAAGAAAAAAAGATAACTTGTATACCATTGTAACAACATGTGCGCACGTTATGAATGTTCCGCTTTGTTCGTCTACTAAAGTAGCGGTGCCCCAGTTCGGTCCACACTTTACGATCGCGATACTTTTTTCAAGGGTGTCTGAACAAAGGATGAACCAATGATTGTGCATAAAGAGTTACATGTAGAGACTCGTAGAATTCAAGAGTGAACTAATTTCGCTAATGAGAAAGAAAGGAAAAGTTGCTTGCGTACCGATTTCAGGCAGACTCCGCCACGTGAAAGGTACAATGTTGCAGGACAAACATCGAGAATCGTCTTTCAAGACACGACTTTGGAGAATTCGTTTCAACAATGATAACAGGTTCACAGCGAAAGTACAATTTACCCATTCTCCGCGGTACCGGCTTAATGACGCAATTACCATGCCGCAAATATTTCTTCGACCACTTGAAGATTACACGAAATGTTAGCAAATGCAACGAAAGAATAAATTCAAAGGGCAAACGGCTGAAAATATAATAAATGAATTACCAATTGTTGATTAAAAATACAGGACTACCTTCACATCCAGGGAAACTAGTCACGTCGATTACAATGAGACACTGGTTGGTTCCAAGTAGATTTCCAATAATTCCGCGACTCACGGAGTCGATAAAAAATGCATTTCCGAATGGCGTCGAGACTAATTCAATGATAGCTCCTTTTGTAATTTTGCCGACAGCAGCTTGTTTCGCAAGTTGAAGTAAAACTTGTTTAACTTTCGCTTTATCCGTTACTTCTGATTCTCCGCCCAGCTGCTTACTTTCTACGAATGTCGAGTCTTTTTCTCGTCCTATTGTTTCGTCGCTTAATTCGAACGATTTGCATTTGATCATCAAGAAGACAGGTAATAAAAGACGATCAAAGTCGTGTTGTATCTTAAAGGTAAAATTTTTCAAAGAATTCTCTAGCGTTTCCTCCAAAAGAGGACATTTCCAAACAGCTACTAACTTTCCTGATTCCTTTAACGAATGATTACGATGTATCTGAAACGTTAAATCATCGAACGACTGTTCCGATGCTTGAACCATAGCTAAATCTCCGGAATTTAAAACTGTAAAGAAACGAAGGAAATCCCGGGATCGAGATAAAAGTGGAGCCAGCATGGAACCGTGTGCAAGTACCCAATGTTCTGCGACTAAGACGCCAGAATAACCATGCGAAACCATTGTCCCTTCCGTCAAGGAAGCGTACGATATGAAAACATTTTCTGCCAGGTACATCGTCGATATCTGCTTCTTCCACGCTTCTTCTGTAACTGTTCGTCCTTTAGCGAAGAAAAGGAATTCTGAAAAGAAAGAAAAAAAGAAAAAAAAACTAGTGGAAGGTATAAGAACGGGTAAAATCTGCCTTCTTTTATGGAAACAAGGAGCGCAAAACGGAGATTGTTGAGAATAGGATCACAGGTAAGTTGAAAAACATTTACTCTTTTCAGACGTCATCAAACGGAGCTATTTGTACAATGCATGTGTTTGTTGGTTACGGTAGTGTGATCCGATATGTTCCGCATCCCCATGGCACCCCTGCGGCACCCTCGCGGCATCCTCGGTTTTAGCGAGCAACTCAATGACACGTGTACTCAAGGCAATTTCTTTGCCGTTCCACGTGTATCCCAAAATTATCGTTGATCAACTGTCTTTTATTCTCTCGTCAACGCCTACAGTATCATCCTTTGCCATCGTCAATTTTCGAAATATAGCTCGCAACATTGCGTCACGCGTCTACATTTAATCTTGAAAAAGTTAATTGAAACGATGGCAGATGACTCGAAAGAAAATAAAGAAGAAGAAAAGAGAGAAGGAAGGAAGATAGAAAGAAAGAAAGAAAGAATCGTAGGAATCGAAGCGAAGGCGGGAGGAAGATGGGAACGGACAGGAAAGCTAGATAGGTGATGGAGGATAACCAGAAGGGAGGGTAACGGAAAGAAACGAAGACAAGGGAAAAAGGGAAAAGAGAAAGAAGAAATCAAAGGAAAGAGTGAGGGAGGGAGGGGGAGAGAGAGAGAGAGAGAGAGAGAGAGAGAGAGCTCGCGACGAACAAGACGTAAGCTACTCGTTATTTGCAAGGAAGAAGATTGCAGGCTCTATTTCTGCCTGTTCGCAATTAGGCGGGCAGCTGGTGGTGCCGAGGGAGGTAACTCGAAGCTGAGCGATAACGCAGCGATTCTCTGGGCAAGTTGAAGGGGTGGCGAAGAAAGGGGTTCTCCCTGAAAGAGAAGGACGCGCGCACCGAACACCCGCCGAGAGGTGTATATTAGACGCGGAACGCCGCGACGCCTAGATCAGAAGGATTCAGTTCGTTGTGCTGTTACTGTCATTCAAGGAAGACCGTATCAAGGTATGTCTTTCGAGATACCGACTCAAAGATTCACTTTCTAAGTTATTGTTATCTCGATCGACAGCGAAGTTCTGGTTTTGGAGAAAACTCTATACCGTAACGTTGTCATTGTCTTTAAGGTCTGGATTCGTCCTCGGTATTCAGTGTCGAGTGTCGAGTGTCGCATGTCTAAGTGTCTCGAGTATCGCGTATCGTGTCGTGACTAGGGAATGGAGCAAGAAAATCGAACGCAACAGGACATAAAAGAATACAAGTCGACTCGAATCGAATCAAAACGAATTGTATATAGATTCGAATCGAATTAGGGTCGGGTCAAATTGAATCGGATCGTTTGGAAAGTCGAAAGGATGTATCACACGCCACATAGTCTTTCTTTCTCTCAGGTTTTCTAAAACTTATATAGAAATCATGGATAAGAGACACAACATGAATAACTAAAATATGAAAAGTTTGAATAGCTATTTTTCTTTTTTTTTTTTTTTTTTTTGCTTGAATTAAATAGAGCTTGTTTAACCGTGTTTGACTGTTACAGTCACGTTCCATTTTCAAATACAGAAGCATGTCATCGAATAAATGGTCGTCCAAGACTTAAGAGACAAATAACTGAAACAAAATAACGTGTATATACGGCCAGCTGTCTACCCAATGAGATATATCGAGAAAAGAACGACGTTCTCTCACTTTCTCTAATTGTCCGCTTTAATTTATATCAATTGCATCTTGGCACGGCCGTTCGAGAGTGATATCGTAAACGTCATCAACGAATCATGTTGACGCACGCTTTCGAATGAACCGTGAGCACATTTCAACTGTTGGATGTTACAACGAGTCAAAATCGTTTACCGAGTTTTTTCTTATTATTATACCGATATATAATATATTACTATATCTATACATATTTTTCTTTTATATACTTCACATGACTTGTGTGTGTGTGTGTATATATATATATATACATATTTTTCTTTTATATACTGGACATGACAAGCATTATCCATTAATCATTACCCGAACGGCGAAGGTCAGTAGTCAAACCGTTAAAAAATAGGAGAATAAAATAATAGAAAGTGTTAGAAATATTACAGTGTAGAATAAAAAGAAAGAAGCTTACAAGTGATTAAATACAGAAGAACAGGTATAAATATCTTTTACATGTTATTATCTGTCTAATTGATAAATATCGAAAGTGATGAAAATTAGGATAAACATAGGATATTTAAAATTAGATGCTATTTAATGTCATGTCAATGTCGGGTCATCTCTATATAATAATAATATATAATAATATGTTAAAATCATAAAATCGTGTTTCGATTACTAGCAATGAATTGTATTTATATTTCATATATATTGAAATTTTAAAATGTACAATTAACGTCTATAAATAATATAGTATGCTGTTAAAATCTCTTTCGACGATCGTTGGAAACCTATGGTGTGCGATAATTATAATTCGTTAGTAATAGCCGGTAAGCATATTGATTACATCGATAAACGATATAATCTCTAATGATTTATGGATTACGTAATTACGAAATGTCGCATAGGTTAAATCGATCGGCTGAAAACTGAAAAAGGAAAATATAGATACGTAGACGATCCAAGGGGACCATTTAAATAGTTTCTTCGTTTATCTATTATTAAAAAAGATGATACAAGAAGGCGATCGTGCAAGTGACGTTAGGAAAATAACCAACGTAACCACTTATTATTTAACATACATAACGCACATGGTATACTAGCAACCGACCAAGCGTCCGACCGACTGACCGACCGACCGACCGATCGACCGACCGAGCGACCGGACAAACGAAAGAACGAACGAACGAACGAACGAACGAACGGACGAACGGACGAACGAACAAACACCGATCCAGAAAGCTATTCTGGGAATTTGCTACGGAACTCGAAGGCGAGCTACTTTCCGTTTTCAGAGAAGTTGTCGAGTTATTTATAGCTCAACCCTATCGTGGTCCGTTCGTCGGAAAAGGACATTTCATCTTTCTCCCGTTTCTGTCTTTTCTTACTAACGTTAATTTTCTTCATGGAATCTTTGCTCGATATTCTTTACTTCACTAATTGTAAGTACTAGATACATAAAAATCGGTTTGACGTACATATTAATTTACGTTGATTCGATTCAATAGAATTCATCAAAGTAACAAACTAACCTATAAAAAGCCTGATGGTAAATATGGAATGGAGGAGTCTAACGATCGTCCCAAACGTTGACCGATTATTTCAAAGTTTCCATGATAGAAAATGGATGATCACACACGATTCGAAGTTTTTTTCTTCAATGATGGAAAGAAAGGTTGATTTGTATAGCCGTATTTGGAAGATTCAAGTTTGGAATTTTGTTGGAAGAAACGGCAAGAACAGAACGGCACGACGTTAGGGAATCGGAATAGAAAAATTCGAATGAATTCTGTTTTCTGACCGCATAATACTTTACGTACGAGTAAATGGAGTATAACCATTCCGTTGTGACTCGCGATACGGTTCGCCGCGAGAGAACACGAGCACGCGCGTGCAGAGGTACAACTGAAAGACAGCGAAAGGGAGGAAAGGGGAAGGGAAGTGAAGTAGGATCAGAGGAGGGGGTTAGCAATGAACGGGTGCGCGTAAGAGGAACCTAGGCTGATCGTAGTTGTTTCGAGTGGCCGCTTGACTCGCACAGGAGGGTCTTTTAACCGTCCATTCGCGTTAAGTGGCAGTCGTACCTACAGAGGGGCTCGACCGCAATAGAAAAGGATGGCAAAGCGTGTGCGTGCTTCGCAGCCCTACACAACCAGTCCGATTCCGAGTCAGTATTCACTGTGATTGGCTACTCTATCACCGATGCTTTGCTCTTTGCTCTGAACCTGACAAATTGGTGCCGCGTGTCGTTACGTTTCGGACGTTATTGTATTTTCCCCTCTCTTTTACAGTGTTCCATTTATGCGAAATTTACCGTTAATTTTGCTTGTCATATTTCTTCTTCGTACTTGTTTGTTTTCGTCCACCGGTTATCAGTTTTCCCGTATCATTTCTACACGCCACACACGAGAGAAAAAGATTTTACATCCGTTGCGTGATCTTGTCCTGTATTTCTGTATTTTCTACTGTCCCCCCAAAAAGGGAAAGGGAAGAAAGAGAAAAACAGGAGAAGAAGAAGGCAAACTCGTCGATGAAACTTTCTGTACAGAATCAATTCTTAAGTACATGCACGATATGTAAAACAACGGAAGACAAAAGTAGAAAATTTATACGTGAAAAAAAAAGTTAGTGTCTTACGTTCGTTCCATGTTTTGCAAGAAAGTTGAAACGTTACTGTGAACTACTAATACTTGTTAGAATTCGAAAGGGAAAGAGAGGTAAGAAGAGAAAGGAAAAAAGGAAGACAAGGAGGAGGAAGAGGGTTACGAAGCAGAAGAGAAAACAGAAGAAGGAGGAGGAGGAGGAGGAGGAAGAGGAGGAGGAATAGAACATAGAGCAGAAGAAGGAGGTGAAGGTGGAGGTGAAGGTACAGGTGGCGGTGGTAGTGGCAGCGGTGGTGGTGGTGGTGGTGGTGGTGTGATGGTGGTGGTGGAAGTGAAGGTGCAAGTGGTGGTGGCGTTGGAAGGAGAGGCGAGAGTTGGACTAAAAAAAAGTAGGAGAAAGAGTTGAAAAATTAAAAAAAAAAGGAGCATACGTATAGTCGAAGATGAGAAAGTAATTACGCGTGTAGGTTAAAGGAAGAGTTATCGTATACAGTGGCGTATCAAAGACATATTTGGTGTTTGATTCGGTATTAAGATTATAAATTTGATGAATGACTGAACGAAGCAACAACGGTTGTTGTTAGTACAAGGAGTAGCTGTCGACGTTGGAGCCAAACGCGTGAGAAAATTGGTCGGAGCGTATGCACCGACTGGCACGGATACAGACATTAAAGCTATCAGCCCTCCTCATCGTTGACAGAGTTCTCTCTCAATCGTAATAAAGTTCAATGTTACGCAACTAAAACAATGACAAAATTATGAAAAAAAAAGAAAATACGTGATATGTAGAAGACAATTCTTGTGCAAATACAGAGAAAAATACGATGTGCGAGAATGGAACAATTATAGGTAAAAACGAGCTACATATTGGGAAGAAGAAAAGCAAGCTAAAGCGAGGCTACGTTGTATTCGCGTTGTAAACGTTTGTTACCGGTGTACGGTATCCTTGTGGAAGGGAAAACTGCTAGTCGATAACGATGATTAAATTTTCTTAAGTCTCGAACGTATCAGTAGGACTGATTTCGATTTAATTCGGTGTTCTTCGAGGGAAATGAAGCTGCCGGCGCGTATAATCCACCATGGAGGACAACGACCGTCACCGCGCTACGAGAAGCCGTGTCAACTTAGCGATTCGCTACGTGAGTTTCGAGAGTGAATGTTTCTGTGAAACTACCTATTTTGTAAGCGAAACTTATAAAGTATAATTGTAGTAAAAAAAGTGGAAAGGTATGTTGCAGCGTGCGTAACATTTAATGGAATATTTCATCGAAAATAACGCTGTCTTTCGTTATTATGCATATTAATTGACATTGATCGCTGCTTCGTTTCAAACGTATCAATGTTCTACGTTTTTTTCTCTTTCATCCATTATTTCCTTTCGTACATTTTTTTTCTTTTCTCTTTGTATTTTTTTTTTTATAATTCCTTGGTTCGTTCGTTTCGCCTTTGTACTTTTACTTTGTTTCTCTGCTCTTCGTTGAAATTTCTCAAGTTAAACGCGCAGCCTGATAATCCGTATTCAAGATAAACAATAAGGCGACACAAAAATTATCTGTTTTTTTTTTTCCTATACGAACTGAATATTTTGAACAAGAGCAGGAAATTTTCAAAATCTTACACTAAGTTTTACCTTTTCTTCGATTATACTTATATATATCTAGTCGAATTTGATTTTGGCCCATGGTTTATGCTTTATCGTTGTTCGATGGACGATATTTGTCGCGTAAACGTAACGAACAGTTGGTCGCTGAAAAACTACAGTTGTTTCTTGATAAAAAGCTGACGATGATTGTATACAACTTTTGTATTAGATGTTTGTTAAAAAATTGGGGAAGATTTATTACAACTGGCTTTGAATGGAGAAGATAAAATGACGCAATGAACTTAGTTCTGTTGTCGGTTGATGCAACCGTGACGCGAGTTTACGCGACCATGACGAGACAGTTTCTAAAGTAGCTCGGTTCTTTCCGAATAGGTTACGCACAGTGTTTGAGAAAATCGAAATGACACGGAGGAAATTTTCTAGGAAATGTTAAATCTACATTCTTCGAACATGAGATAATAAAATATTTGTTGTACATAGGCTGACTCGACAAAATATTCTATATTGGACGAAAACAAGCAATGTTTATATTGCATTTTTGATACTTGTCGTTGTATATTGACGAATATTTTTTTTTTTTTTTAAGAGAAAAGCATCTGTACGAATGGACGATAGAGTGTATGAGAGAAAGACAGAGGATGAAGCATTCTCGAGTAATGTATCGAACTATATTTAATTACCAAAAATAATATACGTAGAACAAGCCAAGTATGGCATCTAAAAAAAAGGAGTGAGATCTAAAAAGACAATAAGATAGAGGTTGCAATTATATAAGAAGTAGATAGTGGCGATAGAAATAGATGTACATATGTATACATGCAATGGAAACGTAGATAGAACTGGTATTGCCAGTGATGATGTTGATGATGCTGGTAGATGTAGTGTCAATAGCGTTGACGATGGTATACTAGTGATTCCAATGATTGCAACAGCGAGTAACGGTGACGGTGACGGTGACGGTGACGGTGACGGTGACGGTGACGGTGACGGTGACGGTGACGGTGACGGTGACGGTGACGATGACGATGACGATGACGATGACGATGACGATATCGATAGCGATGTTAACGATGTCGATAATATTAAAAACTATAGAAGAAGAGATAGTCCATAGAAACAGGGTACTGGTAAAAGATTCGAATATCCTAGGAACGACGATAGCCAGGTAACCCGGAGGTAACGTCATGTCGGAACTCTTTCTTTAGTTTGTCGAGCGTATTTTATCTTCGTTGTGTTCAAAGGGTTAGTAAATGTAAGAGAAAGGGCCAAAAAAATTACTTTGATACGTATAAAGGAAAGAGAGTAAGAAAAAAAAAAAGAGGGAAGAGAGCGGATTTACGTATAGACGATGGATGCGTGAACGAGCAGAGAAGAAAGGAAAGATTAAGAAAGAAAGCCGGATAGATAAATAAAATAAAGGAATAAGTAGATGAATATACAAATAGGCCAATCCGATCGGTTCTTCGGATTGTCACGCACGGCCCACCTGTGCGCGGTGGATCGCGTCGGAGAACGGCTGTCCTTCGATATATCTCGCGTTGTTCGGCCCCGACGGACTCGGTGCTTGGAGCCGTAAGGGGGTGGGTGGCCGAGGAGGCGGGCGGGCATTCTGCCGCGCGCGCGCCTTTCTCGAGATCGCGATACCACAGTTCCGCGGTGGTACTTGTCTCGCATGTTTCCTTCCGCGACGTTTGAGGAACTACCTCGAAGAAGGAAGTGTTTCAGAGGAGACAGAAATACGAAAGATTTCCGATTTCCCAAGAGAATCAAGTGGTCGTCGAGCGACTAAACGATCGTTAAGATAAACTACGGGAGGCGAGGTGGCGCGTACGAAATATCTAGTGAAGTGATTGTTGTTTTTGAGGCTTTCCAAGCTAACGTTAGATTTAAACATCGGAAAGTAGACACGAAGTAAAGAAGGAATAAATAAGGACTAGAATCGAGACTAGCAGAGACGTTCTCGGTGAGATCGACGTACGATTTCTTTAATACCTTTCTTTAATATCTATTAAGAAAAGAGAAGAGAGGGGGGGGAGAAAGAGAGAGAGAGAGAGAGCGATTAATAGTGAATACGAAGCTGTTTAAAGGGGAGGGTGGGAGATAGGAGGGGGAAGAGGGAGAAAATAGGGGGTGGAAAGCAGGTGGGAGGGTGGGAGGAAGAAAAGAGGAGGAAGCAGGAGAGGAAGAAGAAGAAGAAGGAGAAAAAGAAGAAGAAGAGGAAGAAAAAGGTTACTGTAGGAAGGGATTTACCATAACAAAACCAAATTGCATAAAAACGATCGTCTCGGCTGTAGGAAATAGTTTGTACAACTGGAATACAAGCGAACAGGAGCGAAAAGCATAAGAGAAGAGAGAAGAACGGAATCCATAGAAAGAAAGTTAGAAAGACTTAATAGCATAGCAGAAGATAAACAGTTAGAAAGCATAATAAACGGGAATACGGTGAAAGAAAAAGGGAGAAAGAGCATTTTACATGTAAGTTTTGTATTTTTGTTATGTGTATCCTACGGATACAACGCGATAATTTAATTTTAATGCATTTATGATCGTCATTTCTGTTAATCGGGTCAAATTAATAAGGCAAGTTAAATAGTTTTTCGTTGTTCTTTCAATTATTTTCATCTCGTTGGAGAAACATGCGCGATCAGGAAGACCCAAGGTTGGACATATTTGAAATTTGATAAAATAGAATAAAACTGTGATTCTCTTTCAATTCTTCGCTCGAGCCAACTACCAATTTTACGTATCGTTCGTTTCATAACGTATCTCTATAAACTGTATTTTGCACTTTCACTTATTCACCTATTTATCCGTTTCGATGAATTTGCCGCAAAATGAGTTACGAGCTTCCGTATCTTTGAATCCTTCTTCGAAACTTTTTGTAAATGAATTTACACGACAAGCGTAAAGCTCTTACGGACGAGTACTCGAAAGCAGCTAATTTAAAAAGTTGGAACCACATGTTGTCGAACGAAATTCTACCATGCTGTCGAGAACATTAACGAAAAGGGAAGAGCACTGTTAGAGTGCTTGAGTGGAACACTGTTAGAAAAAGACGAAGAATAAAAAGAAAGAAGGAGGAGGAGAAGGAGGAGGAGGAGGAGGAGGAGGAGGAGGAAGATAAGAAGAAGAAGACGAAGAAGAAAAAGAAAGAGAACAAACGAAAAGGTGAAAAGAAGATAGAGGATGAAAGGATATAGAGGGTCTCTATCTTTAGAGTTCATTCAGAGAATCTTTCACTCAGGGCCGAGCGAGGACCAAACACGAGTTGAGTCATACTTGAAAGACCAACGTATGAAGAAGCGGGAAACAAGGAGATTCGGGCTTGTTCTTCGCTTAGGTACATCGATTTAATTCGAATTTCCGTGCTAATGACAAGAAAACGAAATTGAAAAGATTAGAAACGAGAAACGTAAATAAGTAGAACGGAATGGCAAACAAAAGAGTTGATATCGGTTTAATCCGAAAGTGTGGTATTTTTGATACACCGCTGTAAGAAGATGCGAACAGATCGTTCGAAGAAACATTATTAATTACATGTAGCACACATATAACACGTGTGCTTATGTTCTAATTCGATAGTCGGTCCTTTTACAACAGGCGAGTTTAGAGCGAAATGTTGCTGCTACTATTGCGTTGAAAGAGAAATAAAGGAGGAATAAAAGGAAAAGTTTGGTTACAATATGGAGAAAGGAAAGGGAAAGTACTGTTTAAAAAACGGAATCGTGCGAAACAACATTTAACAATTAACAACATGTAAGTAAGAAAGAAAGTAATGCACATATGCTCGTACCGGATGAAATTCTAAAAGAGCGAAAGAAACGGACATTGCGTATGTGATATCATAGGATATAAGTATAAAATAAAGAAATGACGACGAAGGAAATCGGGAAAGAGTAGGAGGAATGAGGTACAGCCACCTGTAGCTAGCAGCGACACGCCTCTCGAGAAACTCGCCCAGCGAGCGTGCGCATTTTCTGGCAAGCAGGTAGAAACGTAGCGTACGGTCTTAATTCTTTCGGTATTTCACTCGAGTTCTCGATATTATTAGCTTAGAAGATGAACGGACTAATCGTTGTCGGTCTCGCAGTTTCGAAAGAAATCTTATAAAACGATCGCGAAATGCAAGTAGGGAAATGCGCTGCATTTAACTAAATTGCGATTCCAGCAAACTTAATATCGTTGCATCGTTTCTTCGTGATGATTCAGATGTGAAATGTAGCTTAGATTCCGCTTCTTCTAAATTTATAAACATCACAGAGATCTTTAATATGCCATTGTTTTTATACGGTTGATACATCGTCGATGCTATACGTTGCCACGAAATTTGATTTCAAGCGAACGAAATGCACTTACTACTACGTACGGCTTACAACGGATCGTGTTACAAGCTAAGCCAGTATAGCGATTAATCGCGTTAGATTGTACTAGCTTCGTAACTCCCGTCTAAACGAGACGTGGCTTATGGTCAAAGAAAAACAAACGAAAATTGGCATATGTTTCTTATCAATTTTTTTATACACGAGTAGTCTTATATCATGTTCGTGTGAATATTTAAAAATCTGTCGATCGATCGAACGGTCAGTTCGATTAGTTCGATTTGCAAGGAAGAATTATCCGTATTGTACTCTTGAATCGTGCGCTTGTCTATCGCGAAACGTCATAGAGATCAATTCTCAGTTTCCGTTCTCATCGCAATTTACTTTCATTCACATTTCTATGTAACTACAAACTCACGATAGCTACCCCTTGCTTTTTTCTGTTTCTTCTAAACATTTATCAATTGCCATCGTTTATCGCGTTTATATTCGATTCTTGATCGATCTTCGTCTCGCTCGCAACCTAACCCCAACCTAACCCCAATCCGTTTGCGAATGATGTCGTAGCATTTGTAGAAATTCGTTGGCATTTTGGAATTGCTAAGATAGAAAGAAAGGAGTAGAGAATAAAAGAAGAGAAGAAAAGGAAAGCAAACTAATTGCGGAGATATTAAGGGAAGAGAAACTGAGAAAAGGATATGTTGGAATAACCGTAGAAAACACGTCGAAACATTAGCAATGTAAGATGCGGTGAAGCGAAACGAGAGAAGCGAAAGACAGAGAAAGGCTACAGCTTGTCGTAATGCGAACCATAGGACGCCAAGCTGTCTGCCGGAACGCTGCTTTGCCCCACTACAGTGTTCGACGCTAATGTCCAATCGCGACGTTGCTGCCAGCAGTGACTGCAACTCTTGTCTTGTTCTTCTTTCTGCATTTGTTTCTGCTTTTGCCCCTATTCCCGTCCTTGTTTCTGCTATTACTTGTACGCGTACTCGCGAACACTACGTTGCTTTAGTACCGTTGCTTCAGCCCCAATTCAATTTCTATATTTACTTCTGTTTGGCCACCATCTTCGTTCTTCACGCTTATATTCGATACCTTGATCGTCGTTGTCGCCACTCGCTTATTGTCGATAATGGAGCGGTCGTATTAAAATTACGATAATGTTCATTGACATTGTCACCATTGTCACTGCTCAAAAAAAAAAAAAAAAAAAAAAAGAAAGAAAAAAGAAATTAGTCGATAGAGACAACGACGAACGATACGGAACACTTAAAGACATCCGATGGGTGAAATCCGCGACTAGACAGCAATGTTGATACGATGACCAGAACGACAGTAGAAGCGACCACCACAGTGCAGGCTTTGTCCTACATACGCGAAATGTATATATATATATATATATATATATATATATACACATGTACTTTACACTTTTAAAATGTAACGGGCAGCCAGGCCAGCCAGATCGTGTAAATAAATCGTGTACGATTCTCTCCTTATAGCTTCCTCTTAACCACCACTTAGCCGCGAGTTGGAGAATGATTCCAAGCATACTAAGAAAAAGACACGGCCACACTGAAGAAACAGTAACTTCTCTGTCGATGGCTGTGTACTGTGTATATATTCGTATACTTTCTCGTATCTCGACTCGGCGAGAAATAATTGGCTTCGACGTTCGATTTCAGTGACAATGTGACACCACGATATTATTACATTAAATTACTCAATGTGTACGTTGTTCGAAAATTATATTACGTCACACTTTTCCGAGCTTTTTACTTATTGTTAAACGGATCGAACAGATCGATATAGACGAAGCGAGAAACGTATAGAATAGGAGCTGATATTTCTACGATTTATCTTGCTGCTTATCGGAAGTAGGTTAGGAAGAGGCGCGATAATATTTCTTACTTTTGGGTTTATTTTTATCATTCGCTGCCTCGCGTTTCAGACACTTTCCATATTATAATCGGCCTGTTTTGGTATACGCTACGGTACTGTTGGCGTACAAGATTCAACATATAGAAAAATGGGGATATACAGAAGGGAGAAAGAAAGAAGAAGGAAGGGCGAAAGGAAAGGCGTGTACGCGCGCATAAAGCTCAATCCGAGCGACACACCTGTTGAACATTCCTTCGCAAATACCCGCGCGTCGACTACGTACATTGCATACGAAGGTGCATGCGGACGCAGGACGCAGCTGTGCTTGGCTTGCTTTGCCTTGCTTTGCCTTACCTTGCCTTGCTTTGCCTTGGCTTGCCTTGCCTTGCCTTGCCTTGTCTTGTCTCGCCTTGTCTTGTCTTGATTTGCCTTGTTTTGCTCTGCTCGTGAGTATTCCACGAATTTCATGGAAATAAGTTTCACTATTCGTCTTTTAATGCAAATATCGACTTGCACGTTGGTTTGTTTCTACGAAATTCCTTTGTATTAGCGATTTGAGATGAAAAAGGAATATGGAAAAACCTATGATTTCACGTGATTTTTGTTGAGTAACGTAACGCTAACACAAACTACGTAACAGAGAATAAGACGATGCACGAAATATAATCGTCTTTAATGAGAACTAGGACTTGAAGGAATCGATCTGTGCTACGCTATGGTACACGCGTCATTCATTCGAATTGAAATTCTCTTTGCGCAAATTCTATCGCTATAAATGAATCAAGATGTTAAATTTGCTCTTGCCTAATTATACTCGTATGTTAACGATATACTTTGCTGTAGATTATTTATATACATATACTAAAATAACACTGAGATGACACGTATATACGTATATTTACGTGTCTACGTGTGTGTGTGTGTGTGTGTGTGTGTGTGTGTGTGTGTGTGTGTGTGTGTGTATATATACATACATATACGGGGCCAAATTAGACGATACGACGTTCGATCGTATTATTTCATTGGAATAGTTAAACAGTTAGAAAGATAAAAAGAGGTAGCAAAAAGATGTATGATACGAGAATCGTCGTTCGATCGATAATAAATGGATTTAGAGATTTTATCGCGATCATTAACTCGTCATTAGCTGTTGGCATAGGTTAATAAGGACTGTCCTTATGTAATTAACGCAAACGATTGACGTCATCGGCTCTTCTATTTATGTAGCATCTCTTCGAGAATCGAAGAACCACCAGTAGTATACGCGTGTTTCTGTTTTTTCATTCTGATTGTCGACGATTCGATGTATCGAGCTGTTTCTACGAAAGCGTATGACGTCAAAGAAACGTACCCTTTTTTGTGCTCTGCGTTCCCGGCATTTAATAACTATAAGCTAGTGTATCCACCTTCCAATTGGAAATTATTTTTCGATGTGTTATTTTCGATATGTTAAAATGCGAAGGCATAGCAGAGGTAGAGTCACGATGACGATCATGATATTTCATGACTGTGCGTTTCAAGCGTACGTTTGTTGGCCAGCAACGATCGAGTTTTTTAGAAGATGTATCTATCCATCGGTCGTTGAAAAGTTTTCGAGATATTTCGTAAAAGTCTGCGCACGCGTCCACGTGTATATGTCATTTATATCGGTAGTGCAAAAAGAGAGAGAATACGGATACGAGAGAAAGAAAGAAAGAGCAACGTATGGGGGATGACGATGGGGATGGGAAAGGGGAAGAGAGAAAAGAGGAGAGTGGGAGGGAGAGAGAGAGAGAGAGGGAGAGAGAGAGAGAGGGAGAGAGAGAAAGAGGGAGTGAGATCGTGCAAAAGGGGAAGAGCTCGTATTCGCATTTGGAATCCCATACGCCATACAGTATACAGATTCCCACTTCTGTCGACTCAGCCTTTTCCTTCTTGTCGAGGTTACAAACAGCATCTGTACACGTCAGAGCACACCTGGGTGGTGATCTCGTGTATTAAATTATCGTCGTGTTGATCTTGCAAGCGAACGGGAGATCGTTAGTTTTGCTCCAAGATCCCGCGATCGAGGACGCCGGACGCCTCGATCCTCCGTCGTCCGTTCAACCCGCCTATCTCTCCTTCTCCTTGAGTTCTTCGGCTTCTCCGCGTCCTTCTCCCCGCTCCGCTGACAACCCCCGCCCTCCCTTTTTCTTCTCTTTCCCTCCTCTTCCTATCCCACCTCTTTGATCTTCGATCGTGACCAGATAACCAGCACTTTCGCGGCACTTTCAAAGTATTACCTCTAACTACGTTCGACTCTACCGGAAAGTTCTCGAACTTGTTCAAGAACGATATAGATTCCTCGATGCCTTTTCGCTTTCTTGATATTTCTTTTAATACCTATAGTATATAATACTTATTTAAGTATCAGTTTAGTTTATGCACCTCCCTCTGCGCTATTACCGTTTACAAGCGAATAAATCTCTCAATTTCTTTCATCGTCGATTTTTATCGTTGATCGGAACATCTGTCGGTACCGTGCACCATAGCTGCATATGTTATTCTTATACATGTTCTTTAAATAGAATCAATTTCTCAACACAGCGTGAACAGCCATGAGTTTTTTTATGTAGCAATGAAACAGAAAAAGAGAATAATAGATAAATATAATTTTAAGTATCCTGTTCAAATTCGTATATTAATTTGGAGGTGATGAATAATCCCTTTGCTCGTTGATCTTATCACCTCATTGTCTATCGATTTACGATCCGTATCTACCTTTTCTTTTTCTTCCTTCTTTTTTTCCCTTGAAATCTGTTCGCTTACCGCTCAAACGGTTCCTTTTCTCTCCTCCTTTTCCTTCTTCTTCTTCTCCTTCTCCTTCTCTTTTTTCAGCCATCTAATCTTTCTCCGCGCTTAATTTTTCTCCGTCCCTGCAAATACTTCTATCTATCTTTTCTGCTTGCTTGCTCCATTAAGTAGTGAATCTGTATCGCGTCGTCTCTCTTCTTGTTTCTAAGCTCCGTTCGTTTCGATTAATTTCCTCGCGAATGAACGCGTATGAATAAAAAGAGACGACGAGAAGATCATTTTATTCGAAAGATCCACGTGTTTGACCAGAACGATCTGCATACACGTGTAAGTACGCACACCACTGTCACCAGCGTAGAAATATCGGGTAAGCTGGTTCACGAGGAAAGCCAAGGAGGTCGGGAAGGGACTGGACTGAATCGCGTATATGTACGTACATGAATACACGAATGTGGTAGGAGACGGGCAGACAAACTCAGACCAAGACACGAAGCACACACGGTTCTAGCGAGTCTTCTCGTGAGCTCGTCGAGCAACTCCTTCTCACGATTGAGTCATCCGGCACGGGAAGAGGACCACCTGGTGAGGAGAGCCCAACGATGTATCTAACGATATAGACCGTTTCGCCTCGTGGCTCCTTCCTCTTATCCCATTCGACCCAACTGGCTTTCGACTTCAGTGGGTTCGGCTCAAAACGATTCGATTCAACTTGTAACGTTACTATTCTTTCTCTTTCTCCTTTTTTTCTTTTCTTCCCGTTTTGCTAGCGATCTTATATTCCTTATTTTCTTATTTGATGTTGATAATTCTGGGAACATGTTGCTGATTCTGGGTAGTGGCATTACGACGCAACAGGATATGCTTTGAGATACTCTCTCTTCAAACAAACAAATTCAACCGATCTCTTCTTTTCGATAAGCTCTCAATTCCGAATTCTCGGAAGAGCTTGTATAACATCGAGAGGAACGACAAACGTTCGTTCGTTTTCACGCGTTCGTTCGATCGTTACATTCGTTCTCGTGTCGCATTTTGGATCTGAAATAAAAATAGTTAAACGAACGCAAGTAAACGGGATACTTCGGAGGCATGTCGGTAATATTTCGGGTGTAAGAAGGATTTATATTTTAATTCACGCGATTCGAATGCAAACATTTAAGATGCGTGTCGATAAAGGAGTTGCATTCGGTCGTGTGTAAGCATCGAACGTGTATACAGTACGTACGTACATAACTAGTGACTCGGATAACAGCGCGCGACAGAGCCGTGAAGCGGTGCCGAAGAGTGTATAGTTTTTTGCTAAGGGGGATTTACAGATTGCACACCTGTGCATGGCTCGACCGAGGAAAGACCTCACCTGTCGAGTAACCGGTCTCCATTGACTTTTTCTTCGTTTACGTACACTCACTTTGCTTTCTGCTCTCCACTCTACTCTCCACTATCTGCTCTTCACCCTTCGTATTCCACCCATCTCGCCATCCATTCTTCCTCGCCCCTCAGCCTCGATATTTAGTTATAGTTTTCCACCCTAAAATCTTTGACCGTGAGCCTTTCGTCTTCTATTTTCATCTCTAGTTGATCTGACGCAGATTGATCGCGTTCACCATTCGTAGCTTTTTATTCTCTCTTTATTTCCAGGACTCGAGACGAACCTAGAATTCCAATTTAGTAAAGCAGGAATTTATCTTTTTTCGCACCGCGAAGAAGAGAAAGCTGTAGCTATAGCTGGAGACTTTTAATCGCAAATCTGGCTAAATACCATTGAAATACGTAATATCGGAAACGAATGGAAACTCGTCTGTAGTAAATTTAACTATTGTAATTAAACCTGTTAAGTGGAGTTTTAATCGATCGATTACCGTTTATCGACGTCGATTGTCGTTGCAAATTAATGCAAATTGTTAGAAAAACTAGATGAATTAGCGTCGCGATACGACGCAACGCAGCGAGACGGCCAATGATGGTCGATCAACAGTTGGCGGTCGGCGATCGATGATCGATGATGGACGATCATACTCGGTCTGAAAATCCGTGGGACGATGTTTAACGATCGAGACCGAGCGACTTTAGCGGCAAATTATCGGGCTGCAGGTAATTACCAGGTGGGGGTCCGATATAGAGTGGGGCGGTTTGAGAGTTCCAAGAATCGGTCGTGGCTAAAAATAAGATCCCACCCGGGAGCAGTGATTATGTTCCGAAAAAAGAGAACCGAGCGAAACGTTCTCCTCGGCGTGTACAGGTGCCGCCGCGCCGATGAGACGAAGGCAAAAGAACAAACAAGAAACCGTCGTGCGTTCGAGAATCTCGCATTGCCCCGCATCGCCGCGCATAAGAAGGCTCCCCTCGTCTCGCACATTGCTATGCAGTACCGTGCCGTGCTGTGCCGCTCTGCGCTTCAGCTCCGCTTAATGAAGTTGTCGGTTCGGGACGTTTACAGGTGGGGCCTACCTGCGTGTGGTCCATTCACAACGACTGCCGCGGGACTGGTTAGGAGGAGAGCTTTACATCTTTACTTTTACCTCACGAATCGCTTTGAGTTTGTCGAGTCTCGAAATGCCGTGTGCTCGACTCGAACAGGGCCGCGGTCATTATTGTCGACGTTGTCATCGTCGTCGACGGCGTTCTTCTCCTTCTCGTTATTGCTGTCGCCGCTGTTTGTTACTGTCACCACGGTAAAATGACAAGGAGAACACGGACGGCCACTATTACGAGTGCCACGAAACAACCTGTACACTTTCGAGGGGTTAGGTTCGGGAAAGAGAGTGCAGGGACACTGAAACGTACAAGTACGAAATCCATATGCATCTGCTAGCAGTGTACGAAGCATATAAGTACTTACGAGGGTCTCCACAATGGATGGATTTAATACATTTTCGAATTTTACGTTTCTAGCACTCTCTCTTCCCCTCCCTTCCTCTCCCCCTCTTTCTCCTTTTCTTCCGCAATATTCGCTAGTCTTTCTTTTCTCTGGCACAGTTTTATCGTAAACAGATTATTTGCCACAGAGATATTATTCGTTCTTAAACTTCGGCAAATCTCGAATATATCTTTATAGTTCAATGGATATAAAACGATCATTTTCTTTGACATCTTCGTTTCTCTTCGATTTGCCAATCTATTTTGTACCTTATTTCTTTTTCAGACTATGCATCGGCAACAGAGGCTTCGTTCCTCATCGTCATCTTTATCATCGTTAACCTTACCGCTCTCGATGTCTCGTTCATCTATCCCATCCACAACTACATCGATGTCGTCTGTAACGATGTCGCCTTCTACGACAACCTCAACGTCGCCATCGCCGTCGCCATCGACGCCGTCGTCGCCGTTATCGTCGTCATCGCCGTTGTCATCGTCGTCCATCTTTCTACCATTGTCAACGACGTGGCCGACATCGAACTTGTCGTCGTATTCCTGGAGCGTACAACAAACCTCATGTTCGAGGTTACCTTCGTTACCAAGCGAATCGTCGATCGTGTCAACTGTATCGATACCCTGCCCAAAACTCGTCTCTGTGTTAGCTTGGTCTGTCACGCTGTTACTCGTTTCGTCGTGCATCGGTCTAACGGACGCTGGCATCTTGAATGGACATCCTTTGGGTAAAAGGTCCTTTATCGATATTCAATGTAAGGGTATATACGATAAAAGTATCTTTGCCCGGCTGGACCGTATCTGCGAGGATTGTTATAACCTGTTTCGGGAACCTCAATTACATCAACTGTGCAGGTAATTATCCATAAAGATTCGAACACGTTCTATCAATCGTATATGCTACATACATCATCTATTCGTCTAGTGTGTTTATTTTAACGTATCGTGGATTTAGATAACCATCGACGAACGAAATTTCTCGGTACTATCGTAAAGTAATACACGCGACACGATTCCTTTCTTTTGATACAAAACATAAGCAAGCATGTACTGACATTTTTATTTTTATCACCAATGCTTTTACTCGACATTATCGTCGACATCCTCTGCCCTTTCGATAGAAAACATTCGTTTTACTACGCACGCGTTACATATACAGTGATTGCAAGCGTCTTGTCTTTTTTACTCCGTCGATAATACAATGCGTGTGCGATCAGATGTTTCGTGCCTCAAAAACAGTACAAATTGGAAAAAATTTAAGAGGGCAAGAAAGATGTTTAATACTATGCAGATATGAAATTTTTCAAACATTTTCTCTGTGGAACGTGCGCGTGATTTTTTTTACGCCTTACGTAAACTTTTTACGAGAGCAAGTACGACAATCGAAAGTTCGATATGTAACTTCGATTATGTTTCGACGGATTAAAGCGTACTATCGATTAGATACATCGATGATACAGATGTCGAGAAATTGCAAATTGTAAGCTCGAAGAAGGAAGGAATATTGGACAAAGTGTATCGTCCAGTGATTGTTTTACCGTTCGTCGGTGAGTTTGTGAGAAGGTTGTCTAAAAATCCTTGTCTTATACTAACGAGAACGAACCTCGCTAATATTTCACTTATTTTCAGATCTAGGACTAATCGCTCGAGATAACAATATGTAGCGAATTCACCGGATTATATTTAGTGTTTGTATTTTGAAATCTTTTCCAGGAAAAACTGCTTTACGTCAGACTACTTCAAAGGATGCTTAGACGTACTGTTGTTACAAGACGAAGTAGAGAAGATCCAAACATGGATCAAGACACTTCATGGAGCGGAACCCGGGGTTTAGGTAGCTTCTTTTTTTAGGTTTATGATTTCTTATCCGCGTATTTTCATTTTATAGCTTTACATGTAGTACTCTATTCGCCTAGAACGCATTCGCTTCTCTCATTTTCCTCTCTTTTCGATCTACCCCGATCATCTTATCGTCCCTTTCTATTTTATCATTTTCTTCCAGCAATCATTCATCTTACTTAAGTCTCGATCAAGCACTTCTTTCTCCTTCCACTACTTTTACCTCTTTAAATTCTTCTTCTTCCTCTCCTTCTCACTCTCCTCTTTCTTTCCGTTTCTCTTTCTGTTTCTCTTTCTCCATCTCCATTCTCATCTTCTTGTCCTCCTATCTTCCGATTCTTGAATTTTCTCTACTTTTTGGTTGCACGTTTGTTTTCGTTGCTCGTTAACAAATTCTCGTTCCCGATAGTTACCAACATCTATGATCGAACTAGTTGTTTTCCGATCGACGGAAACTATACACCTTTGTCGTCGTCTCAAGAATTTATGAACCACGACTCAACGATGCACACGATATACACGATGATACGCGACATATGCGCATGCTGTATGTGCTCTTAGGTAATTCTAAGTAAATTTCGCAATAATAAAATGATGTTGCTCGATATTTTAGTACATTTTATAGGTATTTCAATAGACGCATTATGCGCATTTTGAGCAACAAGTAATTTTACTCTTTTCCAATTAATTTCTTCTAACTGTTACATCTCGTAGATAAGTACATGTTTATTTCTATGCTTATTGATTGTTCAATATCATAGCTAACCATATTCGAACCGTATTTAACCATCTAACAGAAGATACGAAACGGCGCGTCGTTACATTCTTTTTTCGATTCGGTCGTTCGTTTTCGTTCGCTTTTTCCATTTTTCTGCCAACGATTTTTGAGACGAGCAACACACATTTTTCGACATTTTTTCTGTCGCGCGTTATCGTGCCTCGTCGAAACAACATAGATTTTGTACTAACGTACATTTTTCAGACAACACGACGGGTACAGGATGCCAATGGAAATATGTACTGCAAAGAGGAGAGAATAATAAAACAAGTTTTTGCAACGTTCAAATATTTTTGCAGGTTCCGTTGCTGGAAGCGGCTCTTATGCATTTTGTTGTTTTTGTCTCCTTGCAATTACGATTTTTGTGGATAAGATATATCCATTGTAAATCATTTATTAATCATTTCACGTTTTATAAAAAAAGAAATATGTACACCGTTTCAGTCGGTACATTTTTCAATTTTTCAATTCTACATTATTTAACAATCGTTATATCGAAATTGAAGGATTCGTTTGTGTGTGTTTATCGTACGAAAAGACATGGTCTATTCGCTGACATTTCATGTATGGTAAAACGACAATTTCATGTGTGTAACTGATAATAATAATAAGAAAGTTTCTTGTTTCAAGGCGTGAAAGAAGACCATATGAAACCAAACGAACGAATCCTAGATTTTTTCTTTTCATTTCTTCTTTCCTTTTTTCCTTTCTTTTTTTCTCTTCTTCTTCCTCAGTTTTACATTCGTCATACATACAAACAAAAAGATCCGATTTACACGATGAGATATAATGTATATATATATATATATATCCGATCTAATTTATTTCTTTATATATTTAGGGAAAACTGTTTTGGTACGCGATACTTCGACAGCTGCGTTCAAGCATTGCTGCTTCAAGATGAGAAGGAAGAGCTTTTGGAGATGGTCGAGTACCTAGGCGGCAAGAAGTAAGAAGAAAAGAACACAGAGGCGCTTTCATTACGAAGACTTTCATTTACACGACATCTACGATGAACGATTCTAACAAGACCAACGAGGAACTACGAGAAACGAGAAGCTATAAGAAACAATTTCGACAAAATGGTTATTGCGATTTTCCGCAGAATTTTGAGTAACTTATCAACATTCGTTCATGCTACTTCCTTCACAACGTCCGAAAGATCGAACACCCCTGAACTGGGAATTCGAGGCACGCTACGCAATCATACCTCTTCCTTTCATTTCTAGGATGCATCAAATGGATTAGCAGTAAAAGTAATTGATTACTACACGCATATACTCGTTCATACGGAGAGAGCGGGAAAATGGGAGAGAAAAAGAATGAGACATACAAATATGCATCCAGGAGAGAACAAATCTTTACAGAAACAGATTGAATTTTAGATAGATTTAATGGGCGAATAATCGATGAATTATCAGTTAAATAAATCAGCAAGATTTCTGCTTTTGCTATAAGGCAGTCACAGATCTACCGATTTGATCGATGTGATCGTAGACGTAATAAAGTATTGGTTAAATTATTCATTTTTATCGTTATCTCGGCTACGTCTCATTTGTTTTTCTCCTTTTTTAAAGCATTGCGTATCAAAGCATGAAAACGAAGTGGTATGAGCTAAGTTTGCGTGCTAATGAACCCATATACGAATCTAGTCGACAGAATATTTGCGTTTTATTCAATTAATCATTAATTATTTACTTTAAATACCGTCGTCCGTTATTACAACGATTATTATTTTTTATCCTTTTATATTGATATTATAATTCTTAGAAAACTAGCAATCGTACATGTTACTTATTCAGTATATGATTCCAATGGTTAAAGTAGATTGATAGATAGTTAAATAGTTAGATAGATAGAGCCTTTATGATGGTTTGTCGCAATTACCATTAAAAATCTCGCCCAAACCGCTTTACACGCACTTGTGGAAGAGGACAAGATTTTCGTTATAGATTTTAGTAATAGGCATCGATTCGATCGTCGAAATGTTCAAATGATTGGCTAACGCAGGGCATTCGATACAAAAACCGGGGAAGATTCATGGATCAAATTAATACTACGTCACCAATTATCTACAGTATTTCTATTATTAATGCTATAATGTTACTGCTGCTACCACTATTACTACTACAATCGCCGCTCTACAAAAACTACAAAAACAGTAAAAATAATTATACTGTTGTTGTGGTTGTTAAATCATTGCTATTGCTACCTCCAATAGTACTGCTATCGCTACTGTGACCGTTACTACTGCTATTGTCGTTGCAATTGTATATAAGTAAAATTACTTGCATCGTCACTCTCGTTGCTATTTCCACTTTCATCACAACTATTACATCTACTAATACTATTGTTTCAATTATTGCTATTATTAACTTCAATTACAATGGCAATGCAACGATATCGATATCATCATTGAATACTATTGCAGTTGCTATCGTTTTTATTACTGCTATTCTTATTGATTATTACTACAGCTGCTATTGCTACTTCTACTATTACAACCCCTACTATTACTATCGCTACTGTTATTATCATTAGCACTATTACTATTACTATTACTATTATTAACTTATTGCTATTGCTATGACTATGATTTTTATTACTGATATTGTGTTATACTATATTATATTATTTTATATTATATTGTTAGTTTATAGCATACTTATTGTTGTTTAATTGCTACGACAGTGTGACAACTTCGAGTCCACCTTTGACGATTGTTTGGAAAAATATAGGGAACAAAATTGCGTGGTGTAGATAGCTAAAACAACGACCAATGCGAATACTCGGTTGTTCATGAGTCTAACGATAAACAGAGTTATGCGTATGTAGTAAATGTATAAATATTTATTTATTTGTTTACTTTTTTAGTTTGAGAAAGGCGATCGTAAAGCGGTCACAAAACTTACGCAACAATATTCTTCGAAATAGTTATTGTATGAAAAAAGTTACGATCGAAATTAATCATTTCCGCGTATAAGTTTACAGCCCGATAGATGATCTCTGATTATCAAGCAGGAACCGTTAAGTGGATACTATGAAAATTCCATTAACGTTACTAAATATTATTTATTGTTCTAACACTCGTCCCAATCCTGGGAATTACGAACCATTCCAAAATCAGTATTGAACCCATTCCGATATCGTTCCGAAATCTCATCGCCGATATATATCCGTTTCTACCTCGTAACATATGTAACTGTTCCTCGAAATCACCTACACACTTTTGTTACCGAGTCTTGCGAATGTCGCCGTTACAATAGATAAAACACCGATTATCGACTGTTCGTTTTACGATATATAATGTATTTTATGTATGTATATCGATGGTGACCCGTTGCTCATGTCACCAGCTACGTAGGTAGAAACGAAAAAGACGCGGCGTGATGTGCGTATATTATTTGATTTAATTCGATTCTTTTATAATTTTCTCTCTCCCGCCCCCCCTCTCTCTCTCATTCTGTCTCTCTCTATACATATATATAATGTATACTATATTACATCTTATATATAGTATATAATATATACTATCTGATATATAATATATAGCGTATAGTATATATTATATACTTTATATACATACATACATGTACATACTGTACATTATACGTATACTTTATATTCCATACGCATAAAGTGTAACGTATAAACGCACATGTATATGCATCAAAAATTACGTACACGCGCTTCATGTACCTAAGCGACGTGTACGCACACATATGTGTACGCGTACGATTATTGACACGGATATTTAAATCTATTCTTGTTTTGCGTGAATAAAGATGATTCAAAAATGAACAGCCTTTCTGCCACCTCTGTATCTCACCATTATCCCTTACGATGATTCTAATACAACCGTTCAATTTAGCATTAACCAACCTATATTACGCGTAATTTCTATTTACAGTTAATAACCATTAGCCGGAAGGATTAAAACTAATCAGTCAGAATGTAAATGAAACATCGTTTCACATCCAATATATCTGACGACGATGATTTGGACATATTATCAAGCTCGTTGATAACGTTAACAAGCTCAGTTCGAATAGATTTTTATAGATTATAGATTAGGACCAGTGCAAACGAGCGGTTTGCATCAACGTCGCCGTCGCGGCATTTTGTTGTTGCGCTTTAAAACAGAATAGATTTAAGCAGTAAGTTTGCGTCTATTAAAACAAACGCTCGTACTGTTTGATTGCGAACGGAATGCTGACACTCAGTGGACGTTGCATCAAATTTTCATTCATTTTTACACTTAATTCATGAAAACATTGCCGACCATATAAACATATAAAATAATTTTGTCTCGTTTTCCCTTAAATTGATGAACATGGAACTTTGAGAAGTCTGGCAATAATGAAGGGATGTATCCAATATCTCCTATTCCTATGGTAGATTAATATAGTCTTAAATAAAACTTAAAGAAATGCATTTTTTTATAATTTTGGTAATGAGTTACCGCATCCATGTTATTAAATTTTAACTGAATGAACAAATATGCGATATGAAAGCGAACGCAAAACACTTGTGTGAATTGTAAGAAAA
The DNA here is from genome assembly GCA_014825975.1 of Bombus haemorrhoidalis. Taxonomy (NCBI): domain Eukaryota; kingdom Metazoa; phylum Arthropoda; class Insecta; order Hymenoptera; family Apidae; genus Bombus; species Bombus haemorrhoidalis. The sequence goes on from CM026170.1 coordinate 1,594,757, forward strand.
ATCGGACGCATAAATGCGGTGGCAAATGGTTGCGGCGGTGACGCTGACGCATCGTTCGATCGTTTGCACCAGGCCTAAAGATTCACATCGTACGATACTTGTCTGTGTTACTACTACATAATTAGACCCTCATTCGTTATACATAAATTTTGTCAGTGTTTCTCACTACGTATTTTGTTGACTCATGGTTACAATTATTTTTAATTATTCATGATTAATATTTCTAGGTTAGGTTAAGAGGTTGCTAAGTAATAAATACTAAGTAGATAAGCGAACTAAGCTAATATCCAGTTTTATAAACAATGAAAAATAATCTACAATCTAAGAGATCCAATTACAAGCAGGAAAATTTTTGGAATAATAAAAAATCGGCGACCGTCAGTATTTCTTCGCGTTCGTTGTAGTCTACTAATTTTAATTGTATAATCGCTCATTATAACAATTATATTATAACATTCGTTCTTTGTAAAATCGTTCGTTATAACTTACGTCTAAGATCTTGGTTTGTATAACCTGGTATAATGAAGAAGAACTTACAGACAAACGATTTCTCGACGATATACTAATAGTTTCTACAATTCTATTCTAGTTATTTCACTTCATAGTTGAATATATAACGCACTTCTTTTGTATATAATTATATTTATATGTACTTACGTGTCACTGTGGCTTCCGAAGTATGTATTTTTCGAACACTCTACAGCTTCGTTTACTGGAAATGACATTAAGTGAAAAGCCAAGTAAAGGTAATAAAAAATAACAGAATAGTAAAAGAAATACTATCGCATCGTGTTCGGTAAAATCAACGAGAGATGAAGAATAAGAGAAGAGATAATACGTATAAAAGTAGCTTCTTTCTTTCTTGTAAATTTAGTTTATAACTTGCAAAACAGTATAATTCTTGCTATTTTATACATGTACAATGTATATGTGCATATGTACACAACACGCGCACAGTGATTGCATATGCGCTAACCAAATATATTATCAAACATGTTATACTAGATTTCTATGAAACGCATTAGTATAATCAAAATTATCGTAGAAACACTGCATACTTATGTATCTGAAGTTAGGCAAAGCTTCTTTCTTTACAATTTGTACTGTAGTGTGAATTTTACAACTGTACGATATCAGAAACATAATGATACTGAAATTTGAGTAATATTTAGACGCTGAGTTTTTTCGTTTTTTATTCCTATCTAATTGGTTCTTCGAAAAACAGCTTGCGTTTTTTTGTACATTTCACTGAAAACAGTTGTTACATTTGTGCTTGATGATAAAACTTGAGGGAAAAGAAGTATAAACACTCATACAAAGAAAGAAAATGATTAAATAATCGACTCCATGTAGTGACGTATATATGTATATGTATATGTATATGTACATGTACATGTATATGTATACATATATATATATACATATACATATATACACTTAGGCTTGTATTGTCTACGTATGATAACGGTAACTTACGTTCGCTTTATTCAATTTGCGTATGTCTCTACGCGTTAAAGAATAAATCTCTCCTTAAATCGTGATGGTTATTGTTATATCGAAGAGTAATTGAAGGCACAACATGCAATGGCTCTCCCTTCCAATCTTCTTCCCTCCCAACCCTTTCTCCACTGACACTCATTACTGACTCACGCGCACTCACCGACTCATTTACTTACTCCCTTTATTGACTGATATGAATCGAATTGCAAATCCACTCCTGCTACAATTACAATATTCAAAAAAATTTTGCACTTGAATTTTCAGTAAAAGAAATTTAAACTGATTTTCCGTGTACACGAAATCTGTACAAACATGTATATTCAAGTTGTCCATGGTTACTGTGTATCCTTAATTCCACATATTCATATGGTGTCTTGATTGCTGTATTCTACATTGTAAAATATCAATTATATTAGAACGAGTTTTTAAGAAAACGCAAAGTATGTAATTGGATCATCCTGAAGCTTCCTTGATAAAACATAAATAAGCACCATTGTAACGAATGAATTTTGGCGATATCCGTAGACTTCTGTGATATAATCTTGTTGATTTTGATTTAACATTTCTAAATAACACTTGCGAAATTGGACCATGAGAATACCCGACATGCTAAATACTATTATATAACGTTGGTAAAAATACGTAACATAATAGTGTTTATTTGAATTCACGGATAATGAATTTTCGTGATGGTATACTCTTCCAAAAGAGAAATTCAAAGCCATCTTCACTTTCAGAATGATCTAATAAAATTACTGCATTAAGGATGTAACTTACTTCAACTGGGAAGTATTGTAGACTATCATCCGAAGCTGCAAATTCGTAATCGCCAAACAATACAGGTTCAGAATCATTTTCATCGACAAAACCCTATATATCAACATGAAAATGTAGAATTGAGCTATATACCCCACTTATAAAAGAGTCGTCTTACTTACCCAGACATTAAACTTTTTAGGAGCACTTCTCATTTCTTCATTGGGTAAAATCGATTTCGGTGCATGTTCAACTGTAAATCCAGTAACATAAATAGAACTTCGTAACTTAATTAACAAATATCCTGGAAAGCCTTGAAATGCCCAGCAAGCACCTGGTTGTATTGGATTTCCTTGTATCACTGTACGAGGATTATTATTTTCATGATATAGTGTAAAAGCCAACAGTTTGACTACTCTAGTTTTTATATCATATTTTTGAGTACAACGTGTACTAATGATCTGACCACCTATTAATAAAAAAATCTAATATGTTTTATCCAATCAGAACAATATTGGGCCAAATCGATCAATTGAATTCGACAAACTCACCGGCAGATTCTAAAGCATAATCAACGCGTCCCGTTTTATCCGCATCATATATTTTTATGGCCTCCTTGACTATTTCGCGAACGCGATCATCCGTTATAACATCATTCGCAATCCACGATTTGTCTCGAACTGTAAAAAGAATTATTTTTCACACATTTTTCACTCACTCCTGTTGTATTTGATACATAATTAAGGGAACATGAATATTTCACTCGCTTTAAATGAGTACTGCGATTATGACGTATCGAGTACCTTTAACTTTTTCTACGTTCGACATCAAGGTACCGAAATGATCAATTAAGACCATTTCGATACGTTTTTCTAAATCTTCGTTAGTAATATGACTTGTACGTGTGCTACAACATAATTTTAACTCCGAATAAAATTCTTTCAGTTTCTCCAACTGCGATTTAATAACATCAATTTCTTGAGAATAGATATCAGCTGATTTATATTCTTTCAGTCTTTCCTCCAACAATAATATTTCATTCTGAAAGAAACAAAATACAATATCAAGTTCAGATAATATTACATCGAAAAGTATTACGAACAAATTGTTTAAACTTACATCATATTTTGGCCAGATAAATCCTCTTTCTTTAAGTCGCTCCAGCGCTTGAGTTATATTGAAAAGGCGGTCCTGTGTATATTAAATATATGACTAGTAGCTAATCCGTTAAAAAAAACTAATAAATTTTTCATATTATGTAATTAAATGTCAACAAAGAGCCTTACAGATTGTTTCATAGTTTGATCCTCCAAATTGTTGATTCTACTGTGTAATTTTTCGGTGATCGATTCAAAATTATCTTCTTTTCCAAACATTTCCCCCTTTAAAATTAATTGTTTTTCACTCGCAATTAACTCCTGTCCAGTTCCAAATTCTCGCGTAATAACTTTGGTTTGAGGAAACAGAGATGAAAGATGTGGTAAACACCAGCAACCTGAAAGATAAAAATATAATCTTCTTCAAGTCTTACTAATCTTGTAACTTGATACAAATACCGAGAGAAGGATAGACGAAGGGACTCACCATTCCGATGATATCAAGATATAGAGATTACATCCATATTCCTTGTGAAGCACGAATACTCCAATTCTACATCGCCAGTGAAGTAATCCTACTCCCTCTATCCTTCTCCCATAGTTAAATTTAATCATTTGATTTCATTGATTACAGTTTTTTTTTTTTTTTTGTTTTACGTTGATAACATTACGATGTTTACGAACATCAATTTCTCCGAACGCGTTGAACTGCATATGAACGTGCTTTTACAGATACCACAGCACCGGGCATATATAAGGATAAATTTTTGGTAACTATTGTTATTTAACTCATTTATATGCACGATAAAAATATATAATGACTAGTAATAAATAATAATGCATAAAATATATCGAAAACATAACATGATAATATCTTTCGGTATCAAATACAATCTATCACTTTTTATTTAAAAATTACGGGAGGTCAGTTATGCATCACAAGGTAAACATACGTACACACATACATAAATTTATATATGTATGTATGTATGTATATATATGTATGAATATAATATAAAGCAAGCTCAACTAAATCCCACGTCACTATAAACTACAAATAAAACAAATTATATAGACGGTAAATAAAAAAATTTTGAAGAAAAGATCAAATTCTAACCAATGCTAAGGCATCTCGGGTAAAGACACGTTCACACCGGGCAGAAAATGTACTGACAAATTTTTAATCGTTTTTATATATTCAATAAATAAATCGGTTTGAAAAGACGTTAAACTGATAATATTGTTAAAGATGCGATAGGTCGTCTCAGTGACATCATAGGGAATATTGTGCAGAGAATCCAGACAGATAAAGGACTGTTTTTGCACGATGTAAGTTCCTGAAACAAAAAGAAAAAGAAACGCCAGGATAGGTTTCACCGGTCTTCCCGAAGATGCCAAGGCAAAAACTCGATCTTGTGGGTGAAAATGGTAGATAATAAAAAGGAAAGAAAAAAAAAAGAAAAATAAAAGAATATCGATATGAAGTCACGGATTTCTTAATTGACGAACCGTTCACAGTGACTTAGTGGTTATAAAATTTACCAATAAGAAGAAACAATGGCAATAAAGCAATCCAAAACAGTATTGGGCTTTTCTGATGCATCCATCTTCTAATACTGGATACACGACTCAACAACCAGGAGTCAAAGAAAAACACTCTGACCATAAAAAGATAAATATACTGCAAAGGACTGTCAATATATTTCCAAATCTTAGACCATCTAGATTCTGAAATTACATAAAATTAATATGTGTTAATAAATTATTCATTTTATGTTACATTATAAGAAAAGATGAAGAGATTATGAGAAGAGATTGCATTTATAGACATGTTAAATAATTGAAAAATACCATATCTTTGATATTCGTAAGTGGCATAATATTCTCTTCTTCTGACTGGCTTGAGCCTTAGAAATTCAAGGAATTTGCTAAACCATAAAGCAATAACCAGTATAAAACTCGTAAATTGATGTGTTATTTTGCTTCTTTGGCTATAGTTATTTGAAGCTGTTTCTTCTAATTCAGTATCTGAATCAACAGCAGATGTAATTCTACATTTTCGAGAATCAATACGTTTTAAAGGTAAATCAGAGCTCAATGATTGCCTAAGAAATAAACATATTTTTTTTTAAATGGTTTGATATAACTTTAAGAATAATTTTCGTATATTTATTGCACATAAAGATTTGAAACACATAACAAACCTTAATTGTGAATTTGTTGAACTAGTAGGTTCTGCATAAATTACTTCCCTGTGACAACGGTATTGTTCTATATGTGTCTTTGTATATTGAGCTTTAGACATATCCATACTTGATATATGTGCTCCATAATATTCATTAACAAGCTATAAAAAAACAGTAACAAATAAGATATAAATTATACATATGTATGTAGGATTCCAATAAATGAATACCAATACGTAAATAAATAAGGATATATTTGTAGTTTACTAAAATATTTTTCATTAATCCTAACAATATTATGATGCCATGATAATTCTCGTACAAGTCTGAATCATTAACTACTTACACACATTTATCTCCTTGCTCGATTGTACTGTGAGTCACATATATATACAACATATTTTTATCATATACAGCTAAAAATTCTAAGTCATTCTTTATTCGTTATTGATACTTTAACGTAAATATCCATTCAGTATTTAATCATGTATTATTTGCAAGTCTGCATGTATAATATAATATTGGAATCAAATTGTTGTACTTACTGTAGAATCTTCTGCTTTTGTTCCTCTCTCTTTTCCGATATTCGTTCTTTCATATACATCATTCTCAGACGGAACGTGCAAGGATCGATTAGAATCCTGCGTATTTGAATGGATGGATCGCCGTGACATATTAGGCATGGCTAGTATACCTGGCGCTATTTCATACCGACACTTGGACCTTTCAGAATAGGTGTAGTCCGTTTTAGGAAATACACTAACAAACATTAATAATTAATATAAAACAGTTTCATATAATATAATATAAAAATAAAATTAATCGTTCGTAACAGCCGCTTGGCTTTAACTTCACTTTAGGGGACATTGAATTATTGAATTTTTTTTTTGTCATTTCATAGTTTTTGAGGCATAGAATCAAAAAATGCAAGTCTTAACTTTAAGAATTCAAAAGTTATGCGTATGTAAAATTTAGCATTCTTAGCGTATTTTACAGGTTAGTATGATGCCATATTGCTTCTATCTACCATCTGATTGGTCCGCGCAGATGAGCATTGAACTGAATTTCGCTTCACGGCGGTTAGAGGGTAAAGTATAACCAAACCCTAGTCCAATACTCACAATTGAAAATCCCGCCACAAAATGACCACAACTCACGTGCGTTTGTGTACAGCCAGCGACTCCACTCATTGGATAAATTACGAACAGAAGTCAACATGGCGTTAAAATAACGTATACAATATGCTAAAAACGCTCAACTTTACATACGGATATATTTTGAACCATTAGATTCCAAAGTTAATATTTGTATTTTTGGATCTTACGCGTTGAAAGCTATTATAATATGTAAAAGAAAAGGAGCCAATGAGTTTATGTCCTCCAAAGTGAAATTCAGCCAACTTATTTATACGAATTTACAACTTATATAAGAAATTAATTAATTAAATTTCAACGAACGTGTATAAATACACAATAATATAACATCATGACCTTGATTTCACAAATACATACTTCCACCAATCACCAGCTTGTTTATAGATTTCATGCGCAGAACACGATCTATCAGACAATTCTTCTTGTTCTGTTTCCTCTGAAGAATAATCACTAGTAATAGTTCTATGTGGAAAGATGTTTTTTTGGCTTTCTCCGCTTTTATGTTCAAATGAACCTTCCTTGTTATCAGTTTGACCATTTGCAAATACCTGTTTCTTTGCCTTTTGCCGTTCAGATCGACGTTCTCCTCTTTTTATATAGACGGAAGGATTTTCAATTCGCTTATTTTTATCCCCCAATGCTGTTTCAACAGTGAGAATTTCTTTTTTTCTTTCCATTATAGCCTCTACATTTTGATCATTTGTTTTACTGCTACTACCAGATCTATAATAATGTTTAAATTATAGTTGAGATTATACTTAAACCATGTCTAAACTTTTAGTCTCTCAACCATATGTTTTTAATACATACAATATTCTAGGAGCAGATCTTTTAGTATTTGCAACTTCTCCAGGAATATGAGATCTCTCCTGACTTAAACTTCTTAAATGATAATGATGTTCTAAAGTTTCTGGTTCAACCATGGTAGAAGTTTGCACCAAAGGAGTTCTAGAACGTGATCTACTTCCACTTCGTAATTCATAATGTCGTTGTTCATTCTCCATAGTCTTGCTAAAAATAGAAATAATCTATTTTAAGAGATTGACAAAAAAAAATTATATTTAGTAGAGATAGACGCAAAGTCACAAAAACTACAATCTATCAGGGTGCACCATATATAAGCTAAAAATAGTTTCCCTCCTGCTGAAGGATCTTTAAACAGAATCCTTCTCTGCTGGCTTTTATACCAAGCATACTTTTTCTCTCTCTCTCTCCCTCTCTCTCTCTCTCTCTCTCCCTCTCTCTCATTGATTACAGTTTGACTTTTTTTCACTGGACCTCTTCTAGCGGGACACACTGCACATGTCGCACATTGCTATATCATATGCACAATAAAAAAATATCTATTTGTTTTCCTATTTTTTACTTCACTAAGGGAAACCAATATTTAATATATGGGAGACACACATAGATGATCTAGGATCTGATCTCATTTATACATATACATATCTTGGCACTCGGTTCATACACGTATAATGTATACACGTCTGATACGTAAGAAGAATTAATCTTAATAATACTTTCGTAACACAGGCACAATGCATTTTGAAACACTTTTAGATAAATATTTATCGAAATCATAGATATATCTGACATTAAACGTTAAGTATATACACACACATATTAATATCAAAATTTAATCTCGCCACTAACTTTCTCGAAAATCTTTCTATTTATAGAGAACTCACCGAAAATATATAAAAGAGATTCGCGATTCTTCCTAAGTGATTCGATATGTCGTGCATTCAAGAAGATAAAAAAATATTCGCTTTATAATGTAAGTTATGCGAGATGATGATTTTCGTGGTAACTTTGAAATATCTGTCAACATTTATGCTCCTTCAAGATCTAACACGAGCTTGCAAGTTGCAACGCGTAGAAAACGACGAATAGCCGTACCTATGTGCGCGCGCATCTTTCGATGATTCATTCTACACTCTCCCTAGTTTAATATACCTCAAAAAGCTACTAAAAAGAATTGAATTATGGTTGTTGATTTAAAATATATCGATAAGCTGTATGTAATTGTCATTAACAATGGTTATCATGATGTGTTGAAGATATGGACACAAACAACATAATGTACCTAAACTCGAATAATAAAAGTACTTTTCTATATTAAAAATAGTAAATAGCTGTTCACGAAAGTTAAAGTTTCGTGAGTGACGAAGCAAGAAAGAGGAGAAAAGTTTAATTAAACCAATCGTTCGATTAATAACTTCAAAAATGAAGACTTATTTATGCAGTCAGGGAACATATCAAAATGGGAAAGGAACTAATCAGAATAATCTCAAACAATCTTTATTTATCCGTGAAATATATATCTGTGTAAAGGTAAACAAATATTGTACAGATATAGAATTCTATATTTTATTTACGATTATAAAATACCTTATTCTCTCTATACCTTAGTTGCAATTTCATAAATAGACGTTTATATCAAAGATTTACTAATTATCGATGTTAAATGCATTGAATCATAGATCTATTTTATATCTTGTCTGTGAATTTACTTATGAGAGAAAAGTAACTGATGAAATGTATTACAGACGAAGTGCATAGATAGATTTCGTATACCACAAGGAATTAACTGGGACTTATGAATAAGAATCTATGCTTTAGCTCGTTAGCCGAGAAAGACGAGTTAACCCGTCACTCTCTAATTGCCTATCTTCCTGATGTAATAATTTCTTTATTTATTACTTTATTGTAAACAAAAGTCTTCTACTTTTTTTATGCGTTATTTTATTTCTGTTAAAAATAGTCGATTAACTTTTAATTTCGTGATTATAGATATTTTGTAATTAATAGGTGACTCAGTTAATAGGCCAAAATGTGTACAGACAAAATCTGGAAAAACGTTATCTAAAAACTAAAAGAAAAACTCGCAATCTTTCTATTTCATTTGTAACAATTAATATCGTTCATTTAGATCGTTTTAGGTTAATTTAAGTTTGAAATTGCTTAATGTTGTGACAACTCGAAATCCATATTCGATGCCAACGGAGCAGCTGTATCGCATGAACGTAACTTCAGATTTACAGATATCGATATGTAAATTAGGAGCGAAGTTTGAAATCGTATATACTACGTCAATACTTATATGCAGAGGACGCAAAACATACGTTAGTATTTACATTGCTCAAGTATGTAAGAAATCGATACGAATTGCATGATAAGGAGATAGTCAGAGTGCGAAAGGTAAGAAAATCCAATGTTTAATTATTAAAAGCCATAGGTAATTAGCAATTTAGTAGATTTTCCTCACTTTCTCCTTACCATTTCTGTATTTCCGTACTGAATGCTGCAAGTGTCGCGCGCTTGATTTATATATTGTTTATGGATATAAAGTCAAGTTCACATGATAACGTAACACTTCGTTCGCATAATACCTACTTCTGCGTACACCTCTCTTTTGTACGCAACAATAGCCTACGTTAGATATTAGATATAATCCATGGTGAACGACGCGGCAACAATGTTTTTACAAGCATCAAATCTTTTACTTTAATGTTACAGTTGAAGTGCAATACGTATGTACATACATATATATATATATATGTGCTTGAACGGATTGTGATTAACGTTTTTCTATTGAAATTGATTCAAGATATACCCCTGATCCTTGTGATAATTATTGTATATTTAACTAATGTATAAATATCATAATATATTGTGTACTAAATACTATGATATATAAATCATGGAAGAGTTTGATGTATAATACATACATGTAAGTACTTGTATTTCAAGTATTTACAATAGTTTTAAACACGAACATGAGTATGAAACAAGTTAAAATCACCTTTGAATACAATTAAAGCTTCTAAAAATGGACAAAAAGTGTCACATGTTAGCAAAGGTAAAGGTATAAGGGAGACGAGATGACTAACGTTAAACGAAAAAGGTTAAGTGCACTCATATATGTGAAAATCAGTGGCAAGAGAAATTGACAGAAAAAATTATCTCTAAAACAGTATTATACTTGTTGTAAATAAAGATAAGAATGAAAATTTTCATATTAATATCTAGATAAATAAAAGATATGCTATACTTTTCCACTTCAGGATAACTGCTGTGATACGTTACCATTACTGATGCAAGAATTTTGTAATTTTGTATTGTTTAGAAAAAGAGAATTATTTGATTTTAAAGTAATGTCAATTTTTCTTAAAACTGAGGACACAGTGATGCCATGACACTGTTCATTTATTAGGTCGTATGATAAAAATCTATACAACACTACTGTATTTTACTACTGTAAAAAATAAAATAAAGGATTCAAAATAAATATTTGAAAATGTTGACTTTAGATTCAACTAACTGTGTTATACATGTATATATTGATTATAAATATAGAAAAAATCTGCGCCATGTATACATATATATACTGTTATAGGTATACACTGTTATACATTCTATTGTATTGAACTATAATTGTCTCGTTGTATTAGTATTTAGTGTCATTTATCACAACAACATTTCATAACTCGCGCGAAACTTTTGGAGAGGCCATATTGACTAGGTTATGTTTATATCGAGGCGAAAGTTATAAACATTGTTGCCAAATTTATTTTCACCATGGCTTGCATCTAAAGTAGGCTGCGATGCTACTCTCGACCCGTCAACACGTGCGTTCGTGATTCTCTGTTTTTTCTCTTGCAATCCTTTCTTTTTGCGTCTTCCTCTTGCGGTAAAGTGAATTCGCATGGCCGGCAGTATTTATTTAATCGAACACCGTTATTAACAAGTCTTTCGCGTTTCCCAGAACAGAACTCGAACGCGGTAATGGAGGAGGTAATCGATCAAACTATCGCTACAGAGCAGACATCGGGAGAGTGCCTGAGTCATGAAGAAGAGGACATTAAAGTAATCATAGATGCTCCCATTAACGAAGAAATGTTAAAACACGAAAACGGGGATAACGATTGCCTTGAAAATATTTCAACGGTAGAACACGACTATATATTACAGCAAGAGTGTATATTATCTAGCACGAATGAACAGGAGCAGCAACAACAGCATCATCATCATCAACAACATCAACATCAACATCAACATCCGTCTGGAGAATCGTTTCAGAGGGAGGATTGTACCGAGTACGTAGATCTATTGGTAAAAGCAGCTGATGCAACGACAAAACAAGAAAATGAGGAGGAAGATGAAGAAGAAGAAAAATCGGATATTACGAACACAGTTGTTCAGCCCGATGCAGATTCTCAGTGTCAAAATGAAACGAGGAGAAGCAAACGTAAATTAGTTCGGCGAAATTTTGAAACGAGACGAGATTCCGACGAGGAAAACTATTTTGAAAATTTGAATTTAAGCTCGAGATTGAAGAAAGGTCAATCTTCTGATCAATCGGAAAAAATTTTTCTATGTTATCTGTGCGACAAAGAGTTTTTATCGAAGAATGTTTTGAAGGAGCATATGCATTCTCACGAAGAAGTTCGAAAGGTATTGTCTCTGAAAAAAACACCGGATACACCGCAAAAGAATGTTTATAATGTTACAAAGTCTCCTCCATCGGGTAAGAGATCAAACAAGTGCCCGTATTGTGGCAAGCAATACATATATATAACCTCGTTTAGTAAACATTTGAAAAAACACGAAAGGGAGAAAGAAGAGGGCAAGGAAGAATCAATGCCCTTAGAAATATCATTCCACGAAGATGAACATAGTCTAGATCTTGATAATTATAAAGATGCACGTCGGCATTTGGATAACGAGTATCGGAAAAAAGTCAAACAAAAAGAGGTGGGTCCAGAAGAGCATAGAGAGGAAGAAAGAGGGAACGAGGCGAAAAGAGGCAATAACGGTGGCGGTGATGGTGGTGGTGGTGGTGGTGGTGGCGGCGGCGAAGGAGGAGGAGGAAATAACAACAATAACAACAATGATGATGACAACCACGATGACGACGACGACGACGACGATGACGACTACAATGACTACGACGATAAAAGACAAGTGGGTAATTTGATTAAAAAAGAGGAACAGGAGAATCGCAATGTCCATACAGAAACGTTTGCATGCGACAAGTGTGCAGAGAAATTTTATACAAAACGTGGCTTACAAAAACATGCGATTTCGCATGTTGTTCTTAGTTGCAGCATATGCGAAGAAGAATTCGATTCACTGGAAAAATTAAGAAACCATCGCGCGAAGCACGTAGTTGAAGGTGTTCTAACTGAACAAGAACTTGAGATGGATACAGAATATCCAATTAATAAGGAAACGTGTGATTACGAGACAGAGGATAAAGATAGCATAGACAGGAATCACAAGATGGAAAACAAATCAATACCAGGATTGCTGGAGACAGAAAATAATTTATCGAAGAAAAATGATAGGTAGGTAAGAAGTAAAGATATTGCAATGTATATTATGTTATTATACGAGAATTGTCTTGCATATGTCTATCATTCTGATGAAACATTTTATTGTTTAGAAACATGGAGACCCATCGTCATTCGGGGATTGACTATAGTTGCAAGATGTGTTGCCAACGATTTGCAATGAAAGAAATGTTGCAAAAACACACGGAACAGCAACATGAACGTGTAAAAACTTACAAGTGCACACAATGTAACAAAACATTTGGTAACGAACTTACTTTACGCAATCATCTTATAGCTACTAATCATAAAACTTTTCTTCATGGGCAAGAATATGACCCTAATAAACGTATTAAAAGAGTTGCTGCGAGAGCTGCACAAAAAATTATTGATAAAATTAAAACCGAGGATGGTTTGGAAGATTTCGACGAGGAAGAGGAGAATATCGATAGAATTAATCGCGCTAATGTTACAGATAATAATTGTAGTCGGAATAAGCGAGAAATATCCTCGCATAAGAGACATAATCATAAGAAAGAATTGGAATGTGCGAGTTGCAATAAAAGATGCAGTTCAAAGCAATTGTTAACAAAACATATGGAGCAACATGTAAAAGACGAACAACGAGTGGTCAAGTCGGAAAAACAAAAGCAATCGGCAGATAAGAAAGATTGGCAAAGGGACTATGCTAATGAGGAGATGTATCACAAGGAGAATAGAGATGACGATTATGATTCGGATTTCGAAAGTGGTTTGGATTGGCCAATGGATAATCACGAGTGCCCGAAGTGTAAAAAACGATACAGCACGAAAAAATCATTGTTACGTCATCAATTGTTGCACGAAGAACCGAATTTCGAATGCGATATTTGCAATGTTAAGTTTTACCGCAAAGATAAACTAAAAGCCCATTATGATAAGTGTTCGGAGAAGAACCCTGATCAAGTGAGAAAGTGCAATATCTGCGGAGACACGTTTGAGAACAATGAGATTCTGCGAGAACATAGATCAAAACATGTTACCGAAGGTATTCTTACGGAAGAAGACCTGAGAGATATTGAACCGCGACCCGAGGAGAAAAAGCCAGGTGAAAAGATTGGTAGAAAGAGAAGGACTGATATCGTAGGTTTAGAGTGCACGGAATGTAACAAGCAATATACATCGAGAAAAGGGCTTTTACGACATATTCAAGTCCATGAAGGGAAAAAGTATCTGTGTGATATATGTCCAAAAAAGTTTTATAGAAGGGAACATTTAAAGATACACGTAGCTAAACATAACATGATTAAGCCATATAAGTGCACACGATGCACAAAGCGTTTCATTAAAGAAGAACAGTTGACAAATCATTTGTCGAAGCATGACCGAACTTTCAAGAAGAATAAAGAAACGGACAGTTCGAAAAGATTCCTTTGCGAAATTTGCTCGAAAAGTTTTACGCAATCGACGACGTTGATTGCACACCTTCGGGCACATAATGGTATAAAACCGTATGTTTGCGAAGTTTGTTCGCGACCGTTCACAACTAACGCTTATTTAAAAATGCACATGAGAACACATACGCAAGAACGACCGTACGTTTGTCAATATTGTTCACGAGCATTTGCTAGAGCCGATACGCTTGCTAATCATTTGACTTCGCATACAGGCGAGGCTAAATATCATTGTAAGTACTGTCCGAAAAACTTCCGTCGTCTGAAGTCGCTCAAAGAACACGTCTTCATTCATACTGGTCAAAGACCTTACGCCTGTCCAACCTGCGATAGACGGTTTAACAACAACGGAAGTCGATACGCTCACAGTAAAAGGTGTAAACAAACTTTTGTTCAGAATCAAAATCGTGCTCAAACACTAACCGCGCAAGTACAGGCTACGCCTCAAAATCAACAAAGAGTGCTACAACAGACTACTATTGAACAAGGACAAATAGTAAAGGCACAAAATATTAAAACCATTACTATCACTAAACCTGAATCAGTCGCCACTCAACAAACGGTTATGCAACTTCAAGAGATATTAATGCCTTTGATCCTTCCTCTTACAGTCACTCTTACGGATGTCGGTGAGGAAGTAATATTACCAGAAGGAACCAAAATATTTACTACATCATAAGTTGGGATAGAACTTTTCTATGTATTCACCAGATTGTTTCTTTAATTTCCATTCGCAAAACGAAAACTTTCTTTCTCAGCATCACAACAAAGAAAGAAAGGGGCAGGGGAAATGTGATTAAAATACTGTCTTTGACTTTGTATTATACATTGTATATCTCTGTTTATATTTAAATATGAGTCGTAGCTGTTGTAAAAATCTAGAACAAGGAGAAAGGAAACGAAAATGCAGTTGAATGAAAACTTGTTTTACTTGTATGTAACGGAGTCGTTTTAAGCATAAAAGAAAACAAAAGATCCTGTATCACATAGTTTCGAATCAGTTTATTTAAACAGTTGTTGATTTATGTGTATATGTGTACGCCCATGCGTACATGTCCTTCTACTGTGTCTATGTGTGTCTCTTTTCTCGTCAGTTATTGTTGATTAAAAAGCAATTATGATTGCGATCTGTAGGCACGCAAATATATATGTATATGCGTAAATATATACGTGTATACACGCACACACGTATATTTGAACAAAAGGTACAAAAGTCGTACAGAAATATTTTATGAAATCCATTTTGTTGTCGTATTTCACTGGAAACCATCAGACGTTTCATCTAATTTCATATATGATGTCATTTTAAAATAATACAAATGTAAGATGATCTCAACGATAATTCTTTCTAAATTTTCTCTGAACGGATCAATCGTTGATATTGTCAAGGTGTTGTGATTTCGTGAAGCACTGCTTAGCCTTGAAAAATCATCATCTTGGACTTACAGAATTACAAACTAACGTACAAACGAATGTTGCTTTTTAATTATATATCGAATACGTTATTATTTTATCATGACATAACAACGGTGTATATACCGATTGATTTTAAATGTACAGAGACCGTTATCCAAAGAATGTATTATAAATTGTACGAAAAGTGCAACATAATTTTTTACGACATATGGATTTCCGATCGTTGGAATAAAAAAAAAATAAAAAAAAATAATTATGAGATTGTATAGAAAGTGGCGTTAATGCTAACGTTGAAAGTAATTGCATTCCTTGCGTGTGGCATGATATCGATGGAACACGAATAGGAGTGCAGATTTATTTACGATCCGCTAAGATGACGCATTTATTTGGTCATATGATGACAGTTTTAAGAATTCCGCGGAAAATTCTGCGGTAGTTGTTTTAATGTGTATGCATAAGTATGCACAATAAAATTTGTAAAATGAAATTTAAGACGCGCGCAAAACAGCAATCATATGCTGTTCAACAGTATATTAAAATTTTATTTTCAATGTATGCGGATCGTGATTTATGATTTATTTGTACATATACTTAAGTACTGTGAATAAAACATATTCGTAGTATCAAAACGGTTATAATAGATTTCTACTCCTTCTATTGGTATACACATACGCGCGTAAAATATTTTTAATTTAAATAGGATAAATGTACAATAAAAGTACAAACAAATTGTTAAAAAGAAATATAATAGGGAAAAGAAAAAAAATGATATGTAATCGAATATTCGCGGTGTAATTTTATCACTTGTTATGGTATCAGATATTCAGCCATCGATTACCCATAAAACGTTTATACCCGATGTACCCAAATTAACACGACCTAACATACCGTGATCTCTTGTTTTAACAATGTATAAAAATAACAGGAGTGTATGAAATAAGTTGTTCCTACCCTAAAAATGAGAAAGGGGAAAAGGATTAGTCTCAACTTGCAAATATTATACTAAGGTAAGTGAACGTAATGATAAAGTAAATTGGATCTACTTACACGTTGTATTTCCTCATAATCGCTAGGCAAAGAATCTCCAGAATGTGCCAAACTGTAATGCGGTGGATTTATAGATTGGCATACTATCACGGGACCTTTGCTACGTGGTAAAGTTATTCCTGATCTAGCCATATACCTGGATGTAAATGGTCGTGCATCGGGTTGATCTAAAGGGGCTTCCAATTGTGTATCCATATACGTTGATACCAAGTGCATAACTATCTGCAGAAATAAAATAATATATACATATTGTTAATTGTATCTGGATAATATTTTACAAAAATTCAAAAAAATTAAATTACCGCTGAATCAGTTGGTAAGCTAGAATCCCATTCTTTATCATTATGAGATCCTCCACCATTCCACTTGAATTCACTCATTGAACCTCCTTTTGCAAGAATTTTAATTCTCTTAATTAAATATTCCTGATTGTTAGAAAGTTCTAAAAAAGGTACTAAAGTTGGTAAAGTAGGAATAGCAAATACTAAAAATGGTGCTTGCGCAAGTTTTCTTAATCTATGCAATCCAACACATCCTAATTGGGAATCGCTTAAACCATGACGGACCAATGCCAAACAAACATTATCAATTTCGTTTGCTACACGTTCAATAACTGTTTTGCTAATCCACTGAAATAGTTGATACAATGTTCTTTTTATATATGTACGTATATTTGGAAATAATGAAATTTACTCAATATCTGATCGTTTTACTTACCATGCGAAGATTAGCTGTCCATTCGTTAACTTTAATTGGGTCAATTCTGTATTTTCTCCAAACATCCGGGGCGCCGAATATACCCCTAGGTGAATTGCCCTCTTCACTCCCAGGACTGGCTGATTTTGATTTATCTACGAAAAAAGAAAGCATCATAAATTTTATTTTATCAAAGGAAAAAAATATATTCTTTCCTACCAATAATCGGTGCTAATTGGTATGCACATCTTCTTAACAATGGAGAAACTTCCCCAGGGCTTCTAATCGCTGGATGCGACCAAAATGAGCTAAGCAAATTGGAAGGCTGATCAATATCCGTTGATAAAACATGTTTTTTTTGGTGAGCTTCTTCCAAATAATTTTTTAGTTCTCTCTCATTTTGTATCAAATCTTCACTTGTTAAATTTCCATTTGCCGAAATATTGAGAGATTTATTAAAAGATCCATTGGGACTAGATACCGATTTTTGTGACGTAGGGCTGCCATACTTAAAAAACTGATTCGGCGATGAAAAGTCCTCTTAAAAACAAGTTTTATATATGGTAAAGACAAATAACTTCGAATAATATCAGAATGTAGAAAAGAAGTTTATCATACTAGATTCGCTTAATCCTGTGGACCCAAGTGAGGTCATTCTCCTATTGAGGCTAATGCATGATAAATTTAATGGGACCGGTGGCTCTGAAGTTTTTGGAGACGATGGTCTTTCATTTTTAAAAAGGGGGTCATCCTCTGATATACCTAATAGGTATCTTTGCTTAGGATTCAGCAGAATTGGCCGTAAAGAAAAATTTGCCCATATATATTTTGTTATATGATAAACAGCATTTAATGCAAATATCAAGGCTAAACACCATTCAGCCCAACAGAATGGTTCATATGTTGCACCTCCATATACTCTAAAAAGGTAACATATAAAACATGTATATTTCTTTCATTACTGATAGAACGAACAATTGATTAATTAAAAAATATGAATAATTTACATATCAAAGACGAGGATTCCAAGTAAAGAACTGTTAATGAAAAACCAGGTAATACTATTTCTTGCTTTATTTTGAGTTTGTCTTATATCAAGCGTTTGTTCCACTTGAGGTTTAGCAGTCAAAACTCTAAAAATAAAATTATTCAACGTGATCATACATGCCGGGAATAAATAACTTTCTAACCTTCGTTCAATGCCTTTCTCTAATTCTAGTTTATTGCATTACCTTGCATTAGGAGAAATGTATCGCATTGGAGATCGAAAATTACTCATTCTTTCTACAATTCTCTTTTCTCCTTGTTAATTTAGTTTAAGGATTATTCAAAAAGCACCTTATCATTCTTGAAATAATGTCTCTTCGTAAACGAATAGTACAACACTGTTTTGGCGTGGATTTTGGCGGGAACACAACGGAAATACAGTCAGGCATTTCGTATAGCTCGATTTGAAACATTTAATTGTAATTTATATATTTTATGTATTATATATATCAATATACATTGTATACATATATATTCGCACAATATATAATTCATAAAAGATTTAAATTTAATTTGCGTATAAAATACACGTATACGTTGGTCGAATAAGAATTTATTATTAAATATTACGAATCTTTTGTAACTGTAAGATAAAAAAGAATTGTTTGAGAGCAATTAAGTAAAATAAAAAAAAAAAAGAAAAGAAGACAATAATAATGTATAATGTTTGTGTTTCAAGATACAGATTTAGTTAATTTAATCAGAACTTTGTCCTTTGGCACATTGTCACCTATCGAACATAGCACGTCTTCGACCATTCCATTTACGGATGCTCTGATAATGTGCTGTAAGTAAATAATTAACTTTTAAACATAAACACATGTCTGAACTTACAATAATTTTGAAACATAATATAAACATACTTCCATCTTCATGGCGTTAATTACAAGTAAAGTGTCTCCAATTTTCACAGTGTCTCCTTTCGCCACACATACCTTTTCTACAGATCCTGGTATAGGACTTAAAGCTTTGCACGGATCCACCTTATTTTGACATTTTGAAAGATTATAGAGAAATTTTTTAGGAGGTATGTTAAATTGCCATTCACGGTCCTATAAAAGCTAAAGCTGAAGATAATCAGTTCTTAGGCGTTTTTGTTTTCGGAATTAAAGTCATCGAACAAAAATATATTAAAAAGGAAAGATACTAGCTTTGGTGAATAAATGTAATTTGTTATGGATTTTAAAAATTTTCGTTCTAGTAATTGTTTCGTCAATTTCGGTACATAATTCCAGCGTGTTTTCCTTTTTCTTTAATGTGCCTGTTACTCTCCTCCAAGGACCGATTTGATTGATCCTCATGGAATAGACCTCAGGTTCAATGTATCTTATTTCAACTTCGATATCATCATCGCAAACGTTGAAATACAAAGTTCGCGTTAGACTGTGATTTAACCTTAAGCCAATTTCGGTTGCAAAAGGGCTGAAAGGATCGACAGTTGTAAGAGATGATCGTAAAGAATGAGTATCTTCGTAAAGTATAGAAGCGAGAGCAGCCTGAGCTACAACTTCACTTGGCACGTGTAATTTTCGAAATAATTCTCGACAATGTTCCTCTATGAATCCTGTGTGTACTTGACCTTGCAAAAAATTCAAATGGGAACATAAATCTTTGATAAATTCTATATTAGTACTTAGTCCTGCTATCTAAAAATATATACAGAAAACAATATAAATATCCAAGATTTTCGATAAAATAATACATACACATTTTCCATTTGAAAATTTACTTACGTTGTAATCGTTTAACTTTGACCTAAGTATACCCAACGCTTCTTTTCGATCTTTTCCCCAGACGATTAATTTAGCAATCATGGGGTCATAATGTACTGATACTTGGTCTTTTTCACGAACTCCGGTTTCGATTCTAATCGCTTCAGTTTTGATTTCTGGAATTCTCATGTATGACAATTTACCCGCTCCCGGTAGAAAATTTTTTCTTGGTTCCTGCAATTTGTTGCAGTTTGTTATTTATACTATTTAGCTAGTTTGCTGCAAGAAGCAACTACAATTTCACGATTGGTTATCGAAATTGATCCGGTTAATGGAAATATTAAAGCCATTTTATCTCATCGAAGGTACTAGTTATATGTTTTATAAAGAAGGACATTTGTCACTACTTCTGCATAAATTCTCGCTTCAAAGGCATGTCCTCGAAAATTAATTTGTGGCTGTTTTAATGGAAGTTCCTCTCCCGCTGCTATTCGTAACTGCCATTCAACCAAATCCAATCCCGTAATTGCTTCCGTTATGGGATGTTCTACTTGAAGACGTGTATTCATTTCCATAAAATAAAAGTTATTTTGATCACGATCCATTATGAATTCAACGGTACCAGCGCCAACATATCCTACCGCTTTTGCCGCTCGAATTGCTGTTGCGCCTAAGTCCGATCTCAAATTTGTTGAAATACCAGGCTACAAAACAGAACAGTCATTATATTATTATGATTTTCATAGTATTAAAAATATGTCAAGTATCTCACATTGCAAAAGTTTAAATATACATACTGCAGGTGCTTCTTCGATAATCTTTTGATGTCTCCTTTGAATGGAACAATCCCTTTCAAACATGTGAACAATATTTCCATGCTTATCTGCAAAAATTTGTACCTCAATATGTCTTGGATTCCTGACATATTGTTCGAGTAAAATGGCAGAATCACCAAATGCTTTGTTGGATTCAGTCTTTGCAGATTCCAAAGCTTCAATAAACTCTGATTCTTTTAGAACTATTCTCATGCCTTTTCCTCCACCACCACATACAGCTTTTATCATTAAAGGAAAACCTATCTTCTTTGCCTCCAATAATAAAGTTTCATTAGACTGGTTATCTCCATGATATCCTATTTTTGTCAATAGCATAATAATAAGATATTAATATTTTATTTATATAATATGTTATGTGTGTTTATATATTATATATGTTATGTGTGTGTATATATATAGTGTGTTATGTGTACACAAATCATACAGTCTTGTACAGTGACACAAATCATACCTGCTATAACAGGAATTCCAGCTTTTATCATCATATCTTTTGAAGTACTTTTAATTCCCATATTTTTAATTGCATCTGCTGGAGGCCCAACAAATACAATATTTTCCTTCTGGCAGAGTTCTGCAAATTCTGCATTTTCTGAGAGAAAACCATAACCAGGGTGTATAGCTTGACTCTTTGACTTTTTTGCTACAGAGATAATTTTGTCCTGTCTTAAGTAGCTCTGGCTAGATGGTGCAGGGCCGATACAATATGCTTCATCTGCTTGTTCTACATGCAAAGAATCTTTATCTATGTCGCTATATACTGCAACAGTCTTTACTCCTAATTTTTTAGCAGTTCTTGCTACACGGCATGCAATCTCCCCTCTGTTTGCAATTAGAATCTACAATACAGTAAAGAACTGCATAAGTTCTGTTAATTTTCAAAATTGTGAGTTGAAAAATTAATTCTTACTTTATTAAATCGGTCAGTTGTGATTTTTGAGATATGTAGATTACGACTATGTGGAATCAATGTACTGCATCTGAGCATTATTGATAATATATAATTATCCAATTTCATACAGAAAAATGGATTAACACATTTAACAATTTACTTACTGCAAAATTGATGTTTGTATTTTTTCTATTAGACACATGATCTACTCCTAAAATGAATTGCTATCGTAATAGCTGTAAATGATTCTTGTAATGCTTCCAATTCTTGCCTTCAAAACAAAGTTTATCATTCGTTCCATCTATATTGAGCATTAAAGCATTTTACGTAAGCAAACCAGCAATCGCTAACCTTCACGGAGAGGTTATACCGATGATTATACGCATACACACATACATATACTGTATGCATAGATAAGATAATAATATGAATGTATACGTAACTGCTTATAATTTAAACATGAAAATTTTGATTGTTTTACAATTAAATACGAATTTAATCATTTAATAGCTTTTTAAAGAAAAATTTCGTCCCATGAGTGGATAGAATCCGCTACCGCAGCTTTCGTGTTATTAGTATTATTAGCACACCGCTTTAACTTTCTTTTCCGTAATAATTTGTTTATTTCGTGCCCAAATTAGATATGATGTGAATGTGCGTGGGACTAAACAAATCACGAAAAGATTCTTTATATTTTGCATGTTTTGGTATCAATTTGTCAATCGTTTGGCTATTTTTGTTGCCGTGATTTATGCATAGGTTATGTTTGTTTGTGGGTGGTGAATGTATTGATTATAAAATGGATCTGTATGATTCTTATGTCTATGTATGTTAGGAATATTTTAGCTGAAAGGATAATAAAAGGAGAAATTTCCGAAGTGGATATATTGATATGACAGATGTGATGCTCTAATTAATGGGCTGAAGAGAAATTAATTTCTTTTATAGAAAAATGATAGAATCACACTAATATAATACCAGAAATAAAATCCTTATACATTGCAAATATAGTAAATCAATTTAACTACACAATCATATTAACTACACGAACATATGCTATGGTAATCTCAATTGTAATAATATTCTATGCAATAAAAAAATAAGAGATGGTCAAAGGAAGCATTCTTTTATTTATTTATGCTCTATTATTGTACAAAATAAACATAATTATAGTTTTACTGTACTTTCGATGGAGATTGTGCTAAACCAAGAAGAACGCAATCTGCTTCTAAGAGTGTTAAATCGGTAGATGCTCCTAAGAATCGCGAAGACAATTCTAAATTCTTTATTAACAATTTAACTTTTGCACCTCTGATATATTGACTGTAATAATAAAAATTAACATTATTACTTATTAAAACATATATCCTGCTTGTGACTTACATAGAATTTTTTTGAGGCCTTGGGCAAACACAATGAAATTTCCATCCAAAGTCAATGTATAAGTCATTATTAACAACCTGAAAAATTTTTCCCAATACTACTTTTTCTTCAGGATCTCCTAGCTAAAATATAATTAATATACATAAATGGTAAATTAGAAACTTGGATTTTGTTTAAAAAGAACAAAGAAGCAAGACAAAGAAAAGCGTATATGTAATAAATGCTCTAATGTTAGAGTGTGTAATAGAATAAAACATTTGATATTTACATCTATAAATTTCGAATGTCGAAGTAACGAAGTGAAAGTATTGCGCCTTAGAACCGCTAAATTCTTCTCAATTTCAATATCTTCTTTCGATTGAGAAATTTGATTGGAATTAATAGTTTCTGGATCTTCGTCACTATTGTCTTGTCCCTTCGCATTTGTTATAGTTTCATCCGACTTTTCTTCTATACAATAATTTCGGACGAACAGTGAACTGATTTGAGGTGCATAAGCGAGATATAATTGTTTAATAGTTCTTTGATGATATTGAACCTTATTCATTTTAGTAGGCGAAGAACGTGTTTACTATTAAAATTTCATATAGGTTATGTTCTGACGTTCCACTTGTTCCGAATATTGATCATTCTTAAAGTTCGAAAGAAAATATTTTCGGTACTTCGGCAGTTTCAAATAAATTAAGTGAGTCGTGCTATGAAAAGTTTCGAGATAAATAGTTCTATTTTCTGTTAACTGACGCATTAATTAAATTTTTTAATTGAATAAATGTAAATCTAGGAAATAAAATGTGAAAGAAGTCGTGTTGATAAACCAAATTTAAATTCTATAATTTCATTTCTTTTGCTGTACATAGTTTATTGTTTTTATTGAAAAAATTAAACTGTATTCAATAATAATATTGATTAATATAATAATATAAATTTTTTTATTATAGAAAATATTGCAATAATGCCTATACATGGTACGTTATTCAATATTGTATCCAGAAATGTTTCTACATCGACGATATGTAATCAAATAATAAAATTGACACGATTAAGAGTTGTGGACAATAGTGAAATTGGGAAGCAGGCTATGATGGAAGGAAAACCACCACGTTGTATTCAAGTTTATAATAAAACAGGAGTTGGTTATATAGGTTGGTTAAGCTAACAGATAGATTATTGAAATATATTGATAACAGATGTATTATTTATCATTATTTGTAATCAATGTAGGGGACAGAGTATTAGTTGCCATAAAAGGTGAAAAAAAGAAAGGTATATTGGTTGGTTTGAAACAACGTCAAAATCCCAAAGTACCAAGATTTGACAGCAATAATATAGTTCTCATAGATGAAAATGGAACACCTTTAGGAACTAGGATCTATGTACCAATTCCTCATATCCTGAGAACTATCATGAAAAATAAAACACACAGCAAAGGTGCAGATTATACAAAATTGCTAGCTATTGCCACAAAATTTGTATAATACATACAAGTGCACAATTCTTTATATAGGTACTACCTTAAATAGTTAAAAACTGCGTCTGCATAAATATGTATATATATTAATATTATTATGTATATATACAGCAAATTATATATGCATAACAAAATAAAGTGTTCATAATGTCAATTGTATTATTATATATTATAGATATTAACTGGGAACACAAATTATGTTACTGGTACAAATTTGAAACGAATAGTACGAAATATGATTTATACGAATTTATTTGTTTATATATATATAAATGGAAGTTTGCGTTGATTTCGAAGGGAAGCGCTGGAATCGCTTAATTCCAGTATTTATCTTCGATAGAATCTCTCTCGCAAGCTGAAATCCGCTTTCCAACAGTGGAGTACATAGCATTACCAACATGAGATAGCTTTCCTAGAGATTGTAACTAGGACGAACTACTTTGGCCTACAAGCGGGGAAAGGTAAAGAAATACGAATTACGTAAGTGGACGAAAAGTTTCTTTTTATATGTAGCAAGGATTATGAATATTATTTTATAGATAAAAAAATTATTTTAAATTGTTTTGACTGTGTTCATGTTTTACATTTAGATAGGAGAAAAAATAAATATATATATTGATAGTTGCAACGTACAACCAATCAGAATAAGGAAATAGTACGCGTGACTCGTAGTTCGATTTGAAAATTGTCCGGTTGCCTGACGAGTATTTACTTATAATATATATCATGCTTTAATAGGGATATTTCGAGGAAAGGAGAATTTCCATGCTCTGAGCGGTAGTGGCTGTCTTTTACAAATGGCGGCTTAGGTAGAAGCACGCTGTTTCCTTTAATCGGCAGATTTTTCATTAACGATTTTTGTGTATATATAGTAAATATTTAACGTTTTTGCGTAAGAATTGATACCGAATGAAACATTAAAATATTGTACAGAGAAAAAAGCAAAATTATTGAAGTTCTTAGGCATAAAATCGAGAAAAATGGGAAACGTACTGGCAGCCTCTGTACCTCCTCCACCTTCGCCGCCACCTCCAACTTCAGGTTTACTACCAAATTTAGAAAAACCAGATTCTTCCGAGTCATTGCAGTCGTCTAACAAATTTTCCGATGGTTTGAAAAATCCTGGTACAATCGAGGATCTTCATAAGAAATGCAAAGGTAAGGTATCCGTGTATTTGTTCGATACATTTTCACGTAATCGATGTATTAATCTTTTTTCTTTTGATTATTCTCTTTTTTCTCTTTATTATTCTTAGTCTTATTTTCATATTATTGTTACGAAAACAATTATATATACATGTATTAAAATATTAATTTAATCGTAGATGTATTTCCCGCAAACTTTGAGGGTGCGAAGCTGATGTTTAATAAAGGTCTTAGTAATCATTTCCAAATATCACATACGATAAGCATGAGTACCATTGCACAATCTGGATATAGGTATGGTTGAAATTATGAATAAAGTTGGGTACTATTTGGAAACGGATGGTCAACAACTGATACTAATGGCCAAATATGTACAGGTTTGGTGCAACGTATGTCGGTACTCAGCAACCAGTACCTTCGGAAGCTTATCCAGTGTTACTGGGTGATATCGATCCAACTGGGAATCTTAACGCTAATATTATTCATCAGTTTGGTGAAAGGTTAAGAGGAAAATTAGCTACTCAAGTGCATAAAAGTAAATTTACTGCTGTTCAAATGACAGCGGATTATCGCGGTGACGCGTATACAGTCTCTTTGACTTTGGGTAATCCGGATATACTCCATGGTTCTGGTAAGCGCGAGAGGTAAAGATCGATTATGTAAAATTTTAGAAACGATTATGGTACGGAACGTATTGTTTCTTTTAGGCGTTCTCGTAATGCATTATCTTCAAAGCATAACTCCATCTTTCGTGTTGGGTGGAGAACTCGCTTTTCAACGAGGCCCTGCTATACCAGATGGTCCAATCGCTATTCTCTCGGCCGCTGGCAGGTATACGAACGGAGACTCTACAATTAGCGGTAGTTTAGGTGCGTTAAAGGCGATACTCCCAATAACCATAATATAGTTGTCTGCGCTATGATTGCGAAATAATTCATAACTAATAACAAAATCGTTTTTCAATAGGTATATCTGGATATCATTTGTGTTTCCATCAAAAAGCTAGTCAGCAGCTGCAAGTTAGTGTAGAATTGGAAATTGATTCTCGAATGCAAGAATGTACTGGATCTATTGCTTACCAAGTCGATTTACCCAAAGCTGATCTAATATTTAAAGGTATGATGGAGCACGTAGCTGCTAGTTCTAGATTGTTTATTCTATCGTTAATTCGTTTCCATTCTTTTACTATTTTGTTGCTTCATTCCTTTTTTCATTCGTTTGTTTGTACCTTCATTTTATTATATTCATTATATTTATTATATTATAGGAACTGTAGATACGAATTGGACAGTGGGTGCTGTTTTGGAGAAAAAATTACAACCATTACCATTTACATTTGCGTTAAGTGGTATGATAAATCATAGCAAGCTGCAATTTAGACTGGGTTGTGGATTGATAATTGGTTAAGAGTAGCACGTAGACGAGTGCGAATCGCGTACATGATCTAGTTAAATGTCAGGAAGGAAAACAATGGAGTACCACAGCTTTTGAGGATACTACTCAAAAGAAACTTGTAACTAATATCGATGATTGATGAATATCCAACCTGATTCCCTTCTATTTGTTGATTACCTCATCTGCTCGGCATCGTGTTTATATAAGATCGTTTTTGTTTGTTTATTTTTTATTAAAGAAACACCGTATCAACAGGTTTTCCTAATTGTGTATGTTTCTTCACTTTAAGCCATGCTGTCTTCATTATTCCCTTTATACTCGATTGGTCGGGGTCGATCAACGTCTTCAATCGTTCGTCAACCGACAGTCGTGACTTGTAAATTTTCCGAAATAAGTGATATTCGATAAAAGACGTAAAGTATGTGGCGATCTCATCGCGATCATATCTGTTCTGCGAATATAAAGAAACACGCTTGTACAATAACGTGAACGGTACCGTTAGCATTTTTTATTTTCGAAAATACACATGTATTCTGTTATACGCGTACGCAACAGGATTAATTCAGAGGTCGTGGAAAGATATAATCGTTCATAGTATAAAAAGGTGTATTGAACGAAAAATTTCTTTGGAATCGAACAGAATTATATAAAAGTATAATAAATTTTACGTTACAGGAAGATGTTATTTATTGTAATTTGTAGAACTCCTATCGAGGAAAAATCTTTACATCTCGAGTAAATTCTCCGCTCAGATATACGTGTACGTATTACAATTTATCGACCTGTTATTCAGTTTTCTTTGATTCAATAATTCTATCCATACCGGTAGAGAGCGTGTAAGTACAACGTAAACTAAAGCAAAAGAATAAATAGTATACAAGCATCGTTGTGGAACACGAGCTCCGTAGAAATATCGACTTAAATACCGAGCAGTATTATCAATTGGTTACGATACACTTTGTTCTTGCTTTGCCGTGCTTACGTATACTGATGCAAATACGTTTGGAAAAATAAAGCAGCGCGCATTCATATCGTTTAACGATGTTGACCTTTGACTCTCTAATCGCCCATCTTTATTTTAAGCTAATAACACGAGTTGTTCTCATATTGAACAAAAAATACAACCGTAAAAATATTTTGCCCGTTTACTCGACATTTTGGGAAGAGCAAATAGAAGAATGAAAGAGAGGGAGAGGGGAGAGAGAGAGAGAGAAGAAACATCTGTGAGCGGATTTATTGATTAAGAACACGCTAATATTTGAAATGAAATTGTCATGCAACGTATCGTTTATCGGGACTTGGACGTAGAATTGTCGATGAAACGTACATTCTCGCGACAACCGATTAAGATTTTCTTGCGTTAAAGATTTATATTTATCTGAGTAATAGCATAAGTATACGCGCGCATATATATATATATATATATATATATATATATATATATATGCACACTATACTAGCTTAAGAAAAAAATGTCGGCTAAACTTAAGAATAACAATGAATTTCCGCTGTTGCGAATCGTCTTAGCCTATTTATTCGTGTCGCAAACTGGTTTGTATAAATGGAGTTAAGCTTGCGTGGAGATGTTGATTGTTTCTCGACGAATACAATAAGCGATCAGCAGAAAAGTTAAGAGAGGCTGGCAACACGAGCTTAGCCGTGTACAGCGCGGTATGGAGTTTAAGAGCACGACAAAACTAAGTGCATGCGTAATTTTTTCATTTTTCCGTTCAGCGAATTTTTTTATTAACTATGAAATATCGCGCATTATTCACTAGAAGTACATCACTATCTGAATTCATGTTTTCTGGTTGTCGTGTGTTATATGTATAGGGAGGATGAATTGGGTTAGTATCCATTGATCTATATGATTGATCTTGTCGAAGACGGATGAATGAACATGATTGTCCTTGAGTTTCGGTATACGTGCATAGCTTCCGGTAACGCGTTACCGGATCGTGATCGAGCAAAGCGATCGATTTACTCGATTAGAGAGTATGATAAACACTCGCAGAGACAGTACTGGAGGTAATGGGATATCATAAAACCCATGAATGTATAGATTATAAGAGGACAAGGGTCAATATGAATCATTTTTACAAACAACAAACACCGAAACTGTTATAAGATGGTCGTCCTTTTTCTATATATATACAGTATTTATATATTTACATATATATTTTATATTATGCAAACTTACATAGTCATTCGTATTGTTATTATTGGTCGGTTGTTGCTGAAATTTTGACAAGATTTGGAAGGATTGTTGAACAGATTTTTATGGTTATGTGTTGGGCACGTAGTCTGGGTTCAAGGAAAAGGAAAGCTCCATGAGTCACTAAAATGATTCATATCGAAGGGGACACTCATGCCAATAAATAACCGACGTCGACTATTTTGTGAATCTTCGAAATAATCGAGCGACTCTATACGAGATTGTATCGTTACATTTGAAATGAAAATTGGGATTGATACGAATTGAACCGGATTTGGGACGGAAAACGGGAATATGGACTGGGGAAAGATTTCCGAGTAACGTTGCCGGTACGCGTAAGTTACGTATTCATGCACGTTGGTTAGACGTGCAACTCGTCTAAATATTTCATTGAAATATTAGTCGAAGGGCATTCGAGGAATATTGATTCGATTGCTGTGTATTATTTGTAGCACGACGAGATTAATAATTGAGGTTGGAAGGGCAGCAGCGTAAACTAATTAGACACACAAAGGCACAAAGGTAGATGGATGGGGTGGAGGTATCGTGGATCGAGAGAAGGAAAAGAAGGGGAAGGAAAAAAAGAGGGTAAGAGAGTAGGAGGGAAACCGGCAGGGATAATGATAAGGAGAACGAGGAGTTGACGAAGGGGCGAGGTAATGGAGGAGAAGCAGCGACTATATATGTTTATTGGTATACGTTTGCATATATGTACGTATATACGTGTACGATTGATAAGAAAAACACGTTGGAAAAGAAAGGAAGCGGCGCATGCGCTTTTCGCGAGGATCGACGTGTGTCATGGAACGCGAACGTGCACGAGGCGCGTATATGAACAGCGTCGATCCAAATCGATCAACGACGATGCGATCGAGTTGATGGTGTGCAGTTTTCCTTGGTGCTACTTGCGATATCCCCACCGTAGAACGCGAACAAGTTGTCGATTGCAGGGGGATCGGGACTTCCCGGGTCA
Organism: Bombus haemorrhoidalis; assembly: GCA_014825975.1. Classification (NCBI taxonomy): domain Eukaryota; kingdom Metazoa; phylum Arthropoda; class Insecta; order Hymenoptera; family Apidae; genus Bombus; species Bombus haemorrhoidalis. Next base: position 1,625,441 of record CM026170.1, read on the forward strand.
GCTAACGTTAGGCCAAAACTTGGTCCTTTCGAGGTATTTGCCGTCAGCTTTCTTGCTCTTTTCGAAAATTTGTTCACCTTGGTCGTCTCGTTTCCTTCGAAATTGAAACGCAACGCATTGGGGTTCGTGCCTGGCAGACATGCGCAATCCGATTCGATTCAAGTCGATCAAGACTCGATTCGATTAGATCCAACTCGATACGATCCAATCCGATTGGATCGAACACCATTAGACTGAATCGATTTAACTCCATCCGATTTGATTCGACCATCCACAGAGTTCTATTTCTCTCTCTCTCTCTCTCTCTCTCTCTCTCTCTCTCTCTCTCTCTCTCTCTCTCTCTGTCTTTCACACACACATGCGCGCACACACATACGCACACATGTATATGCACATGCATACATACTCCGTTATGCATGCTCTCATTCTCATTCTATCGGTTCTTTCGCTCTTTCGCTTTCTCGCTCTGTCGTTCTTTTCGTCGAGTGCCCTCTTTGTTAGCTCCACTCTGCTCACTGGTCTCCTCTGTGTACATAATGCACACCAGCTTCGCTACCGATCTTAGAACAGTGGTCAACGCGTACACGATCCTAATCGGCAAACGGTGAAATTTGAAGGAACCTTTGAAGGAACTTCGAGCAATAAAATAATTTGTATATCGTTGGGATTTGCAGCGGTTAAACAAGTGTTGGCTGTGTTGTAAATTCCCGCTTATGTCACTTGTTCTGTGAAAGTACAAGCAATCGCGATAGCCAACGAGTTTCTAACCTCGACTGTAGTATTACGAGTATACAAGTGCGACACGAAAAGAGTAACGCGCGAAGGGACGTTCGATACGAGATTCGAGCTTCGGAGAGTTATCGAAGTTTCGAGAACGATCCGACCGAAGATTCGTCCAGCGGAGAAGTTTGGCATCGCGCGGTACCGACATCAAGAAACGGGAGAGGGATGAAGAGTAGGAAATCCGATGACGAAATTCGTGAAGAAATGGCGAAACATCGACGACACATCAACGAATACGGTGAGCGTACTGATTCGGTGATTTCGCGATCCGTGTTTGATCGATTTAGCGGGTCGGCAGACACTAACGGTTAGCGAGCGATTGGAAACGATTCGCGGTCCATTGATCGAGCAGAATGAAGGAATATTTGGAGAATAGTTTTGGAGGGAAGGTGACAAAACGAGAATGGAGAGGAAAACAAAAAAAAAAAAAGAAAAAAAAGAACAAAGAAGAAGAGAATAAAGCGAGACTTCACCAGTTTCGAGAGCGTCGGAAAGAATCGGTTAACAACGGGCCGCGGTGGTCCGCGAGTCACTGGAAACCTGGGGCCGATCGTGGGGGATGTATATACGTTGGATATCAGAGTGATAATTCTATTACTGGTGACGATAACGCGATGTACGCGTTAATAACTGTCGTCGTTGCGTTTGCGTTTGCGAATCGGCCTACGAGATTTTCGTGAACGGCCATAGATTTGATACGGTGCGACGCGACACCAAGACGCCGGGACTATCCCTCGTCCGTGCTATTCTCCTGTTTTTCTTTCCCCCCCCCCCCTACAAATTTCGAAATATTTTCGATATAATTCGGCAATTGACGCTCGACGAACCGCGTATCAGATATACCGATATTGTATATCCTAAACAAGACGACGTAACCCTACCAAGATTTTTTCGTGGAATTTTGAAAATTTGTCCAATGTATTTAGGTATAATCATTCATTCAGGTCGAACGAACCCGAGTAGAGTAGGAAGAAAAAGGGAACGGGGTACGGTTAAGTTCGTAACGCGTATTATTTGCACGTTCGACCATGTTTTTAAAGCCGGTCTGAATATCGGCAAATTTTTTATTTTCCTTCCGTTTTTATGGAAACGGAGTTTTCCAGCCAACTTTTCCTATTTTTAATCGACGTCGGCTCTTAGACGAATATGATACGACGTTCAGAGATACGAGATACGAGATACGTGGCAAACATCGTATTAGAGTCGCAGTAGCAATTGAAATTGGTTGGTAAAGACGAGGATCGTCGTCGAGAGATGGAATTTTTCGAGCGTAAAAGCTGTGAACGCAAAGTTCCAATGTTAGTTTACAGGGTCCAAGTCCAATCCTGTTATCAAAGTTTTTCTACCATACGATGGTCGTGTTGCGTCGTCATGGGTCAACGTACGCAACAATAGCGCGATATTAGCGTACTAGCGATGAATGTTACCCGTTAAATCAATTCGTTGCCGTACAGTTTGCTCGTGTATGTAGGCGTTTTCATAAATTCGAAAAAAAAAAAAAAAAAGAAAAAATCCAATAGGTCTTCGTGCTCGATAAACGAACCGCGGAAAGAATCGGTTTAGAAGGAACTACCGCGTGTCGCGATATCTCGATAACCGATACGTTATTCGTAGATTATCGGTGCTGCTTAGCCGGTATCGGCACGCAACAGGTAACGACGAGAGAAGAAAGAGGAGGAGAAAAAGGAGGAGGATGCGCTGTATCATGGATGTTCGAAAATGGCCGCTACGATGAAACGCTGCGAATGGTTAGTCGCTAACGCGGTTGAAAAGAATTCCTTTCTCTCGGCTCGCTCCGCCTTAATTCCACCCGTTGTTCGATCAAATCGCTCGTAGTAGCCCTTGGAAAACGGCGGAGCGGTCCTTCGAAACGAATCGAAGAATCGAGTCCGATATACGGATCTCGTTCCTTGAATTTTCGTTGCTTCGATCGACACGTCGGTATTCGTTTTTAGTTCTCAGCTTTTAACGATAGGTGGTCATAATTTGGTGAATGCGCGAGAGGACGCTGCATAAAGACGGTACAGTTGTCGATGAAACAACATGGCGCGAATTGCGTAATACGCAAAACCGAACAACGATAACAAGATTCGGTGGAGGAGCGTCTCTTCGAATCTTACGATTCGTTTCTTATTCCATTCGATACGATTATTTCGCTCAGTTATGTATGCAGGGACCGTCGAAAATTTGCCAGACGCACGAGATAGACGGATAGACATATAGGTTCGGTTACGGCGAGTTTTCTTTCTGGTATCGCGATTCGATCGATCTCGTATCAAGATTCGTTGTCGTTAAACGCAACCTTCCTCTTCTGCCATTCAAGAGTCGGTCAAGTAGCGATTACATATCCCATACACCGTGTACCCTATACCCCATACCACGTATCCTATAGCTAGCGCATACCGCATACCGTGTTATTTACGATCCGTTTGGTTGCCTATTGTTTTCGAGTTTCTCGAAACGGTTCGCTCGGTTAGAAATCGTAACTCGCGAACGATCGCGAAATATTCCGAGCTACGTTGCTCGAGTTGCTCGCTTTAAACTCGCTACGTATACGTATACGTATACGCACGTACTTACTTACTTACTTACTTACTTACTTACTTACTTACTTACGTTTACTGCTCATTCGCTATTCGCCGCTTCCATCGGTATCGAACAGTCCAATTTAAATAGATTCGCTCGTTTATTTTCCATCGCGTATTTTTCACCAAGCGTACCGTTACGTTCGTGAGCTGATTTTTACGTGCATACGTAGCGTGTTCAAGGTTATTTGGACTGCCATTAGTCGAAAGAATAAACTAACGCGCTTATATACGTATGCTTGCAACGATTACGAAGGCCGAAACATTAGAAGGCTAGCAGGCTAAAAGACGGACATGCGTTTTATTTACTTTAATATCCGTCGCCGGTGACGTCATCCTTCGTAACAGACTTTGATACTATATATCTGCAAATCGGAAATACAGCTTTTCCTCTAACGATAAGACGGAAAAACGAGCGAGCGTGGTCGTCTTCCTCTATTCGAAGTTTCGTCGTAAAAAAATTGAAAGAACGTGGAAAATCGGTGTTCACCGGTGGAAAGCTGTAACGATCGAAGGTCGATCGATCGTAAACCAAAGGATATTCCGGATATCGCAGTAGCATTTGATTTTGTTCCTTCAAGGCGTCTTAGGAACGATGATTTGTTTCATGCCAATCAACATAGCGCAACTTATGCTTACGTTGATCGTTTCCATCGCGTGTTAAATCGCGTGTTAAGTCCTCTCGTTTCAGGATACGTTTGTTCGTACAAACCTTAGTCTTCTTAAAATGTTCGTTTTAATTTATTTCATGCTTGTATCTACATCTTTAACTGATATATATATATATATATATATATATATATATATATATATATATATATACGTTAACGTTAACACTGCCTTTACTTTAATTATTTTCTACGCCAAAGGGTACACTTTAGTTCCAGTGCAAACAAATAAATAAAGATAAAACGAAACAAACTTTCGCGTCCGCTAATTTCGATGCGACGCGATATCCGACGCGCGCGTTGTCTTCTATCTGGACTGCGTGCTCTATAGGTGGAATAATGGTTGTTCCATCGAGCAGCATGTGTATTAGCTGCGACATACCTACGAGTTATCTCGCGGTACACTGTTCTTCGATGAAGAGACCTTTGGCATCGTTGTATCGGTCCGCCCACTCTCTCTAATTTTGCCTAGTCCAGATCCAAATCCGTGGTCGGGTTTTGAAGCGGGTTGAACGGTACGCGATCATCGCGAATCAATATTTAGATAAAGAGCGTTCGCTTTGCGAACATCCTTTTCGCGTTAGTGTACGTCGTTAGCTGTCTACGTCGAACGTTTCTTTTGTTTTTAATTGCAGACTTTGCTGTGTCTCTTCGGTCTGCTTGCCCCCGCTCCCCCCCGCTCTCCTTAGTTTCGTTTCGTATCGTCTCGACGATAATTTCGATCGAACGCATCAATTCGATGTAGCGAACTATTTTTCGCTTTGCTCTGTGATAAGAAGTAAAAATGAAGAAAAAGAAAAGAAAAAAGAAAAAAAGAAAAAAAGTAGTGGAATCACGATTCGAGTAAGTTGGGAGCCACTGTCGGTGTGCAACTACTCCAGATAAGGTATCGGCCGACCGCCGGTCTGCGATAACGCTTCGCAGCATGACCCAACGTAACGCGCATCGTCCTGCTTAGCCTCGTTTCCTCCTCCCCCGTTGGTCTTGGTCCGCGTTTACTTTCCGCTGCCGCTGCCACCATGACGGCCATCGTCATCGTCATCACCACGATTGCTACCACCACCACCTCCACCACCACCACCACCACCACCACCATCACCACCACCACCACACCACACCACCAGCATTGCCACCGTCACCGTCACCACGGTTGCCACTCCTCGTACTTTCCCGCGGCTCTCCTTCCCGCGTGCCGTACTTACACCGTACTAACCTGACTCGAAAAACGAACAGCGTAGCGTATCGTGTTTGCCAATTCGAATTCTTGCCAATTGCTAGTCGCGCGTTAGAAATACGTTCTATTCGTTGCAAGATAAACCGTCCATAACCGTTTCGTTCTTCCGAGCTTCTCCGTTGAACCTTCTCTGTCGCCGCACTTTTCTGTTAACATTGCTCATCTAAAACCGCACGTTCGCACGTGCTTCAGCCACGTTATTGGTCGCGAAGCGCGCGAACGTCGACAGGGAGAACGTCGATCGAGAACCTAGAAATATTTCGTCGTACGGACACCGATCGCGTTGTGGAGCGCGAGCGCGCGTGCCCATCGAGATACACCGATATTCGGTGTAAACGGCTTTTAGTCTTGTAGGTGGCGAATCGAACAGATTTAGCGGGTCGATCGGCTGCGATCCGAGAAGGATCCGTGGAACGTTCGAGACAGAGAATGGGAAGCGAAGGAAAGCTTTTATGGATAAAGGGTGGAGTATATTTTTGGAATGCAGGAGGGAGAACCTCGAAACGATAGAGGCGATAGAGACGATGGAGGTGATAGAAACGCTTACGTATATCGAGCGTCGGAGACACAGCACAATTCCCGGTGATAGGGTAATCTTTCATGGACAGAGATTAGCCAAGGACGCGCAGATAAACCGCGACATTGTTGGCATTCTTTTCTTTCTCTTGCTCCTTTAACATTCCTCCCTTCTCTCCTTCTTCTTCTTCCTCTTCTTTCTCTCTGGTTTGGCGCCAAGCTGTTCGGCCGACACTTTCGTTAACTCTGCGAAATGTTTTTGCTCGATCGGGCAATTCTAGCGGATCGTAAGAGAGAGCGCGGAAGAGAGAAACCGTCGAGGCAACACGTACACGACACGTTCGTTCGTCGAGAACACGGTGTGGCCACCTGCGAGCACGTTTATAGGGGTGTGCCTGGCACACGAGTCCTTTGCAAACGCGGTTCTTTTATTGTCACGTTGAAAAGAGGCAGCTGAACAATCCTCACCGAGCGTAGGCGAACATGTTCGTTCGTAATCGAGAGACGAAATCGCTGTGTTCGTTGCGATCGTCGTGATCGTCGTCGCGGCTGTTTGCCGGATCGTCGAAGCGAAGATGGGACGATCGGCGATGAGAGAGAAAAAGAGGTTATTTTCCCACGTAGGAAGCGAACAACGGAAACGGAAAGTTGAGGTCAAAGTTGGAAGGAGCGAGTGGCGTTTCGTATGGTTGGCAGGTTTGCCGTTTTCTGCCGTACGTGGATGCGGGTTTTATCGCGAGCACGCCGGACGAGTCGAACGCCGTGCGAGTAGGAATCGTTTTCGAACGAGCGGTGAACGGGTTCGGCATGTTGTCGTCTCTGGTTTTCCCGCGGGGAAAACGTGCACCGAGCCGCGAGTCCCTTAGGAACGCGAACACCGCCCCGAAAACGCCCCCATCGAGTTGTACGGCCGGTTATCTACGCGTACCAGACGCGAGATCGGTTCATCGGTTTCATACGTTCAAACTTGTCAACCCTCCAACTGGAACCGGCTCGTCCAAATTCCACGAGTCTGTTGTTTCCTCTTACTTCTCTCCTTCTTTCTTTTTCTTCCACCAACCGTCGTATATTTTCGCCGTTCTCGATTCCTCGCTCGTCCTACGATTTCTACGATCGGTATCATCTCTCAACGATACATCGGCGATCGCGCGTTGTACGAATGTGAACGATAGAATCGTCAGGCTCATTAGAAATCCACCAACTGGATATCCGTAAACCGTCATTCGCGAACCTTTTCCAACGGCGAATGTCGCGATACCAAAGTGTTCGACGAACTAATGCCATCTGTTACTCGCGGTTCGAACGATTTCAACTACTAGTTCGTAGCTGCGGCAAAATTATCGAAATCGGCACTCTTACGCCGACAGATTGCCGGATGACCATGCGTTTTCCGCGAATCACTCTGTTTTTCCCAAGCAGAGTCCAGACACAGCGAATGTCAGATAATTGACTGTAGATTATGGCGAATCACGGTGTTGGCGAGGCTGTCTTAACCGTTGCCTAGTTAAACCCTTGATAGTGCGTAAGCTTGCTTCATCACGGAGAGACTCGTGGAGCAACGTCGTCGCATCCCTTGCCTGTACCTTTGGTACTTTTGGTATCCTGCAAACGTAATGAAAAATCTAACAGACGTTGGCTCTTGTCGCGCGGTTTTTCGAAAAGATTGCCATAACCGTAACGAAAGCGCGTCTGAGACAGGCAATCGCGATTATTTCCGTGAAAGCAACGTTCGCTCCGTCGAACAAATTTTCTCCGTTACGAGGAGTCGGTCGGAAAAACGACAGCGTGGCGCGACGCCAAGTACGCACGATGTAACGCGTGTCAGGAATTTTCGCTCTTTCGAATTTTCGAAAGGAACGTGGCAAATGAATGATCTTTCAACGTGTAAACCGATGATAATCCGATGGAACAGGACAGTAAAATAATAAGGAGACAAATATTTACGGTCGTCCTTTCGAAAAGCTTAGTCGGTCGTTTCGCTGAACGAAAAACTGTACGCGCGACCACGTATCCGTAGTTTGCGCGCGGCTTTGTTACCCAAACGTTACGTCCTTTGTCGGAGAGAGAAAGAAAGAAAGAGAGAGAGAGAGAGAGAGAGAGAGTGAGTGTGCAGAGTAAGAACACGGAAGCGAGGAAAGGTCGAGGAAAAACAAAGGGCGTTTTCTGCCCATCGGCTAATCCCCGTAGGATTCGAAGCGGGGACCGTCCGCGATTCTCCAGTGCAACAACTTTCCTTCTCTCGTCGCGCGTATCTACAACACACGCTCGTATGTTTGGAGAAGCAATTTTGCTAATTACCGAGTCGGAATCGCGCGATTCAACGACGCAGCGTGACGCGATGTGACGAGACGCGATACGACGTCACGCGACGCCAAGTTTATCGTTGGAACGTTGATTCATTGTTCGCGCGGGAACAATCGACCGTCACCGACCAAGAAACGAGGCGTTTTGTCTTTCGTCTTTTCGCGGAAAGAAACTCGCACAAAACGATTTGAAGCTCGGCAAGCTGAAAAGGGTAACTGGAACTGTTCGTTCTCCCTTGGTCTCGCGACGCGAGTCCTGACGCTGCTCGTCCTTTAAGAAACGTATGAGGAACCGTTGTAAAAGTCGTAATTCCCATCCCAACTCCCGTTCCATATGTCGCTTTCTATCGATCGTTGATCGTTTGTTCATTAACGTACGTCGATTTCCCTCTGTACCAAAAATCCTGTTACCCGTATAACCTTCTTCTTTACGTCAACGATATACGTTCGAGGTACGGTTGTTTGGATCCGTTGTACCGTATCCTTAATTATGCAAATTATGCTACGCTCGACCACTTTGTCTGTTTTGTTAAAAATACTTCGTTTAAATGTATCTCGCGCCGACTCGTAGCGTGCAATCGCGTTTGTATTTCTTTAACGTATGTCCGTTCGATTTGCACGCGTGCACGCGTATAATCGTGCTATAGTCTGTTAGTAAACGACGCGATACTGCCATATTAAGTTGAAACAACTGAACAATAAATTTCAACTTTGTTTTCTATTTTACGCGATATGTTCGCAGCCTCGTTGCACGAACGAAACGAAACTAAAGGAAGAGGGAATTGGATAACGGCGTAAATACAGGGAAAATATCGGGAATTCTCTTTCTGTAAGAGCTTTCCATCGATACATCCATCGAGATTTACGCAAGTCCGTTTCTTTCGTGCGGCACTCGTGATACATGTCAGCCGTCACGAGCCGCGAAACAACGAAACGCAGACTGCGTGGCGTAACACGAGAAGGGAACCGATCGCGCTATGGGACATGCTCCTAACTCCCCTTGCTCTTTCCTTCCTTCACCCTTGACTAAAGCACGCTCGCCCTACGATTTTTTTCCCTCTTACATTTTTTCCTCCTTCTTTTTCTTCGGCTCCGAACCAAGTGGCTAAGCGCCACTTTTAGCGCATCAACGTAAACGTTAACGTAAGTCGTTATCGATGCGACGGTGGAACGGACACAGTGACGGTCAACCGCACCGACTTACGTAAGAAAAGTAGCCTTCTATACGAACTCGTTAACGCGCGCCTATTACCTTTCTTCGGATAAAGCAACGTCGATCGGAAAGCGAACTGGTTGGTTTCGACTTCGATCGTGATACCGAATGACTACCGGTACGATGAAAATTATTACTATCGTTGTTATTAACGAGCTAAACCAGTTGGTTTAAGATAGCTTAAAGATTTGATGCGGAGGAAGATAAATTACACGGGCAAACATATAGGGGACGAAGAGAAGAAAAAGAGAAAGACGTTACACGGAGATTTGGAATTCGCGATAAATATGAAAGCTAAAAGTATATTTAACCAAGTGAAGATAAACAACACTTTGAAATTGATACGCTACGAAACTTAGTAAGTTGTATATTAACGACTGTTTACCGTGTTGATAACATTCATCCATTCTGTAGTAGTATAGTAATTCTGTAGTAATAAAATTGTTCTATTTGTTCTTCTGCCTTCTTGAATTGTATAAATCGATTTTGTAAGATTACCGTGTCTTTTCGTAACTCTTGCATAACTGCATAAACTTCTTCCTGTCCGTCATTGACGAACGCTTTAAGAGATGTTCCAAGGATAATAAAGATTACCTAGGTAGATAGAATGGCGATGTCCAGACTTAACGAGGTAAGCAATTCGATTCAATTAAAATTCAGCCGTAGGTGGTAGCGTTACCGTGTAGAAGAGAGTAATTTCATGTTTCATTTTTTTTTTTTTTTTATTATTTAACTTGTACTTTAATAAGGTTTGTCCACCTGAACAATCGATGAATGATCAGCGATCTAGGACATACACCTACGAGATTTTCTTCCGTTACTCGAAAGGCATAGGATGTGCGTTAGGTTTGGCAACGAGTATCGAATGGATAACGATTTGTATGGATAAGGTTGTATTAACGATTGGATAAAGAAGCAAAACATTGGAAATTTCACGACCGTTGAGTTCGTTTCCGAAGATTAATAATCTTCGTCGACGGATGGTAAGTTATCGAGTTCGCTCGACGTTATATCTCGATCGTAGAAATATTCGTATTGCGTATAATCTTCGCGTTGAAAACGTCGTCGCGTCTTCTTCATTGAAGAAATCGATCGGAGATATCGATAAAAATGTGACGCGGGGCGATATTTTCTTGAAACATATTTGCGAATAAAGTAAAACGAGAACGAGTAATTTCCGCTTGCAAAAGCGCTTTATTTACGAAACTACGTATTTACAGCAAACATTGTGCATAATAAGCGCGGAGATCGACGCGTATCGACCCACTGATCTGCCCGCTTTTAAATATAATTTCGTTGGATCGAGTTCACGGCAACGATGGGAGCGAGCGTTCGAAGAGAAGATGAAACATATACATTATACGTTATATACGTACAGGCTCGGGGCGAGTGAGTTATGTATATAGCCGGCGAGCCACATAGCTAACGAGAGAATGAGAGTTAGCGAGGCAGAAAGAGAGAAAAGGAGGCAGAGCGAGAAAGAAACAAGTGCGTGAAGACGCAGAGGGAGCGCAGCGCTAATAAATCAGTCGTCGAAAGGTCGAAGGTCGTCAGCAGCGCTCCACTATATCCACATCGAGACGGTAATGGGGTATTAAGACGGGGGGGATTTTCGAGTTAATTTTCTAGCGTTTGCCGGCAGCTGTGAATAAGAAACGGTTGATTAGTTTAGCCTTAGTAGTTCGAAGCAAGCGTCGCTCGTCCATTTTTCTCAATTACTCGTGCTCGTCTCGAAGATAAATCGTATCTCGAAATCAAGTCGGCGAATATATCGAGGCGACGTCGAGAGGATCTTATCGCGCGAACGGCTTCCCTCGCGATCTACGTTTCGTAGGATGGTTACGAGCCGTCAAAATAAACAAATAGTCGGGTTTCGCGGTCTTCTTACTTGGGGGAACGATGAAACTGGGCGCGTACGGGCCAGTTTAGAAAACGGTACTCGTTTCTTTGTCTTTGTACGAACGGAGGATCTCGCGTGTTTACGGTCAAGTCGAAAAATCAGGGTCGAAGCAACGCGTTTCCTCGGATCGTCCATACGCACGTTTACGTTTTAAATTTCATGGAAACACGTTCTTTTCCTTCGATATTTCCCGATAGCTTTTAATTGCACCAATTACGACAATTATACGAACGTAACGAGAAACCGCTGGAACGATTAGAGAAATAGAAAAAAGAAGAAAAAAAAGAAAAGAAAAAATGGAAATAGAAATGCAACGATGAGAAAAGAGGAATAAACGATGATGATAATAAAAAAAAGATTGGTATATAACCGACGTCGTAGGTGAACGAATGAGAGTGTGGGGTGGGCGAAAAATTGTTTGCGTAGCAGGCAAACAGGCAGGCAGGCAGGCAGGCAGGCAGGCAGGCAAAGCACAGGCAAAGCAAGCAAGCAAGCAAGCAAGCAAGCAAGCAAAGCGGCAAGAGGCGGCAGGCAAGCAGGCTAACAGGCAAGCAGGCAAGAGGCGGACGGGTGGATAGGTTTACGGTATTCGCCGGTCTGCCATCGAGCAGCAGTTTTGACGTCACATCCTGCGCGCGGGCGGACATCCGGTTTCACTGCCGGACTCCTGTCCCCGAGCGATAACAAAATCTACGTTTGTCAAGGGAAGAGAAAGAAACGTAGTGAAGGAACGAGCGGTCGCGTTCGATGTCCGGGACGAGACCAGGACGCGCAAGAACTCGAGTAAAAGTGGACGAAAGAGTAAACCGCAAATACGACCGATACAACTATCACGGTCGTAGTTGATCCTATACACAGGCCTGCGAAACAATGGAACAACGTTTAATAATGAAATAATGGAAAAAACGGACGTGGAAAATTTCTGGGCCCCCTACGTAGCTGTTTACGATGTTACAGGCAAGCGTAACGCCGGCTATGAATCTACGTCGTTCGAACGTAGAAGATCCGAGGGACGTTAAGAAATAAAAATTGAGATCGACGCGAAATTTACGCGGCGATCCTCGTTTTTCTTCTCTTCTCGTTTCTTATCGTAACGCGTGGACTTTACCGAGAGTTGCGAGTTGACACGCTCTTCTCCGAAACAAATATGTCATTTTTTATCAAGATGCACGAGCGTGTGGGAGAGGGGGGGGGGTCGCGTGGACGAGCAGCGGTAAAGTCGCGCCGATCGCCGCGGTCTCGTTCTCGTGTCTCGCTAAAGTCTATTTTCTTAATTTATAGATACACGATCGTAATTGGCAGCTTTCAGGATTCATAAACGTTTTTTCCCCCTTTTCGGGACGTTGGCCCGATAGGCCGGTCGGAAAGTTAATGGGGCTAAACGAATACGAGACCGAGGATAGAACCGTGTTCGACCATATTTTGGTAAAAAACACGACAGAAACTCGACACCTAGCGTTCTCGTAGCCGCGACGCATTAGTTTCGAACGGATTCGATTTGGTCGCAACTCGACCATTCCCAACGACCGCCACGTTATATATCTGTATATATAAGCAAATAGATGCGCGCTAGTTTTCATTTTACGATCGCGTGTACGTCAGGCGCGGGGAAACGCGAAACACGTAGGTCGTTGCCTGGACTTGTACCGTATCACAATACTCGAACGATCGTCGATCGTCGATTCGTTTTCGTCGTATCGTTCGTAGGTTCGTAGTTTGTAAGTTCATATTCGTTTTATCGTCGTTCCCCCTTCTGTGAACTGGTTGCAAAGATGGTCGGCATTGTTTCCTTGTTGGAGACGCTGTTAACGATCCTAACCGCTACGTTTCTCCTTTATTCTCTCTTTCCTCTTTCGAAGGGCGAGCAGTCCGCTGGAATATTTGCTTTCCTTCCTTTCCTTTCCCCGCCTGTTTTTTCTTTTCCTTCCTTGCATCGCGTACGGATCCTTCTCGGTACGGGTAGGTCGTGCGTGGACGCGCCTTCTTTTTACACCGTTCCAGGTACAGCGTTGGATACTACACGCTCGTCAACTCCACCATGGCAAAAGCTAATCGCGCGTCGCACTCTCCCTCTTCCTGGTCCCACGAGCGGAACTCTGAATTATCGTAGATTTACAACTACGGATCCTACGATTTTACAAGCTTATTTTTTAGCGACAGATACAGATGCACCAGTCGAGATACAGAAACGAAGAACCGCTGAGATAAACGAGGGTTACCGACCGCCTCCGTTCCTCTACCACTGTCGTGCATGTACTTACTTACGCATGTTCATGCACATACTCTAACCCTCTCTCCATCCCTTTAGCTCGTCATGTTCGATGCGATATCTATCCACTGGTTCGATCGGAAAACTCCTTCGGATCGAGAATATCTCGATCGGGGCTGTGTTACCTATTACGACAGACGTCTGTCGAAAGAATCGCAGGTTTCGCGAAAACCTACGCTAATGGTCGTGAGTCGGTGCTATTTTGTATTTACGTCGTTGCGTCGTTACGTCGTTACGGGAGGAGGACGGGAAGTAAACGAAGCAGCGATTTAAAGCGTACCGATACTTGTCTGTTCGATCGAGTCGAAGCACCTGGCCGGTTTTCTGTCGAATAGGTTACACCGAAACCGTGTACCGGTGGATTGGCGTCGAACGTAAAAGCTGGACTCGTAAGGAACGTTTGTACAATGGCGTTGTTGTTCTATCGCGGAACATGCTCGTCGTTGTTCTTCCGCTTGAAACGCGCGACCATACCGCGCTATTCTACTCCGTTCTGTTCTATTCCGCGTCGATCCAAGCCCTCGAAAGGGAGGTCTACGGTCTAGCCTTAGCTAATTCGATGCGCAGAACCAACGTAGTTTTCATACGTATCGTGTCGTTGTTTCCCCAGCGCGACTCTATCGTATCGATGCTAACGTATATCATCCTCTTATTGTGTTACATCTACTCGTAAAAAAGGGATCGACGAGTTGAAACAAAGTTATTGCATCGTGTCGTAAAGCGTATTCTCGGAGGAATCATGGGCGAGATCATGGGAAAGGGATAAAGGAAAGGGAAGGAGAGAAGGGAAAATAAGAGTAGAGAAGATGGGACGAAAAGGATAGGGTGAGAAGGAGGGAGCGAGAAACGGGGAGAGGATGAAGAAGGTCGAGATAAAGGGACTATTCAATCTCTGAAAATCTCGTCGTAAACCGCATCGATGTGCGCCGTCTTGCTCGTCTACGTTGCGGATAACAGTGAACGTTTTTATGGGGCCAAGAAGATAAGAGCAACCTCTGCCCCCGTTGTACAAAACGTCTTCCGCTCGGCCAACGGAATCTCTTTCCTCGCTACCACTTCTATGGGGAACGTTAACCTCGTTTCTTTGGCTGAGAGCATTGTAAGAACCGCGCAGCGAAAGAACGATGAAATATTCGACGGCTCTCGGCTAAGATTTACGACGCGCCTATGTATAAAGCAAGAGGGTGGTCTCTCGTAGTCTTTTCGCGTACGCGTGTAACGAGCCGATACTCGCTCGGAGCGAACGATAGAAGGACGAGATGCAGGGAAACAATGTCGAAAAAGAGATCGATCTGCTTTACGAGACGCGCGTTCATAATTTTACAAGGGCGACGTTGATTTCACGCGGCAACCACCAATTAATGGAATAGGTGGTGAGACAGGCAACAGGATGGGACAGCGACAGGTTCGTGACCGATATGGTGCGATTTGGTTTCGCAACGCGAGCGAGAAAGAGGTTTCTCGGTGGTTTGCGCGGCGTCGTATATTTTCTTCGTGCAGAGTGATTAATCGGGGTCGTGACTTTTGCGTCTTCGCAACTCCGCGCTCTTAACTCTCTCTCTCTCTCTCTCTCATTGACGCGACTAGACTCGACTCGACTCGATTCGATTCGATTCGATCCGATCCGATCGTAGCCGATTCGAGCACGCAATAACGGAGTTTCGTTATCGACGCGTCAACTCCATTATTCCAAAACATCGCTTCGTCTTTGAACTCTTAGCGAAAAATATATAAACACTTTTTCGATAGAATTGGCGAGCCGCGGTGGAACGAAGCAACGTAAGATAATCCAGCGAACCTGACCTTTCCAATTCGATTAACTAGCGTCAATAAGGTCGGTTGAATGTTAACCGACGACACAGGACTTTGGAGAAAAGATACCGCGCACAGATACGTTTCGATCGTTTACCAAGTTTCCGCGACGGTCTTGCTTTTCCTCTCAAAACTTACGTACGTATATTGGTACCTTCGCATTTGCCTGTATTTTACGCTTCCGTTACCGTATCTCTCCGCCTCCGCATCCGATACTTTCGTCACCGCCTCCGCCTCCGTGCCGATGTCTTCTCTCTCCTCCCATCTCCTTTCAGCTTGCCATCGTTCTCGTCTTTCCTTCGCTTCTTTTCTCTCGATCCTGCCCAATCGCTCTGTTCCAACCCCCCTGTGAATATCCTCGTCTCGCCACTGGTTCGAACGTAGCGTCCATAGCGATCGACCGATCGTACACGTGTATCGCCCTCGATAAGGACGATGCGTCTCGATAAGACGAGGTTCAGACGTACAGGGACAGCCGGTAAACGATGTTTCCTGCGAAGCCGATCGAGAGAGAACGACGACGAAGGAAAGTAGGAAAGGGAGGAAGGACGCGATCGAAGAATATTTGGTCTATTGCCAATGGTTATCGTACAGGCTGGTGTAGTACGATTCTCTTTCTTTTTTCTCTTCTCCATTGGCACCTGGGCAGGCGCGTCGGCTTGTTCTCTGTTTTCCAGTCGGAAAATAATAATGAACGATGCAAAGCGCAAACGCGTAAAATCATATACACGAGGAGAATGTGAACGAGTTTGCACGATCGCTAACGAGCCACAGATAACGACGACGAATGGTTATTTTTGTACCGTAGCGGTTAGCAACAGTTTGTTGGCGTGTGTCATCGAAACGCCTCGAGCAGCACGTTTTCCATCTAATCGATCGATCGCGTATCGGTCGGCCGCGATTTTTCGTTGTGCCGCGATCGCTACGATACGTGGCAGCGGCGACGCTGTTACGCGGTCCGCAAGATCGAAGGTGGATGCTGGGTACGATTTTGCGTGATCGACGATGCTTTGGACGATCGGAGAAATCGAGCCTCGTCGTTGGCTCGGTCGATCGATCGTTCGGTTTAGACGATCCTTTGCATTGGTGTTGACAGAGTTGACGGAATACATGGACGAGACGGCGGCGGACTACGGCACGGAAAGGAAGGCGAGATGCGTGAAAGTGGCCGGGGAGAGCGTGGAAGGGTACGACGACCAAGGATCGATCAGGCTGATGCGAATCGAGAGCGGTAGATC
Organism: Bombus haemorrhoidalis; assembly: GCA_014825975.1. Taxonomy (NCBI): domain Eukaryota; kingdom Metazoa; phylum Arthropoda; class Insecta; order Hymenoptera; family Apidae; genus Bombus; species Bombus haemorrhoidalis. Next base: position 1,641,962 of record CM026170.1, read on the forward strand.
GGTAGCCGCGCAACTATTTCGACAACAGCAACAACTGGACGAAGAGGAGAGGGAACGGCAAAGGCAACGACAACGGCAACCGCAACGCCACCAACAGTTACCTTACGAAAAGCATGGAACCGAAGAAGGCGGGGACATGGTAGGCGGGCTGGAGGCGGGACAGCAGGAAATTGAAAATGGCGCGGTCGAAGAGGCGAACGGCAACGCCGAACCGGTGGTTACGATTCTCGTCTCGACGGAACAGGAAAACGACGTCGACGCCGCTTACGGCGTGCACTCGCTCAGCTTCGTCAGCCAGGATTCCGACGTCGGAGAAAGGTGAGCAGTTGGTTACTGTAGGCGCGTTCGACCACGAATAGGGGCGCAGGTCTTGGGCGAATCGTTTCGACGCGTTACGTTACACGCTCGGTCGGGTAATCGCGCTCAACGATCCGTCCTTGATCTCGAAGCGACGAAATCGAGCGATATAAGCAAGCGGCATCGTTTTCGTTCGCCGAGCGAAACGATCGTGGCAGGTTCGGGCGTCGAGGCAAACACGAAATATTAACGAATTATCGTGTGTCGGTTGTCAAGGGGTTATCGCGAACAGGATTCGGGCGAGTACGGGGGCGGTGATTGCTCGAAACAGGAGGAGCAGCAACAACAGCAACAGGTCTCCCAACCCCTTCACCAGCAGCATCACCAACAACAGCAGCGTAGGCAGCCACAGCCGCTGCAGGACCACCACCTCCACCCCCACTACGATTACGACCACGACCACCACCACCACCACGACGACGACGACCACCACCACCATCACCACCACCACCAACACCAACACCAACACCAACACCAACACCAACACCAACACCATCGTTCGGAGTACGTTCAACTAGGGGCGAGAGAAGTATCGGTTACCGAGGGTGGGGATAACGGACGGTCGGGCGAGGTCTGCGCGTTGTCGGAGGAAAATCGGGCCGGCAGTCACGCGCTTCGCTCTACCATGCATCGTTATGGTAGCGAGTCGCTCTCGCCGACCGCGACCGATCACCACCACCACCAGCAGCACCATCACCACCACCACCACTCTCAGCGCCACCACCATCAACAGCAGCACCATCATCACCAACAGCAGCAGCAGCAGCAGCAGCAGCAGCAGCAGCAGCAGCACTTACAATCGGACGCGACTCAACAAAGTGTGGTGCTCTCTTCGGCAAGTCATCATCGTCATTTGGAGGAACAAGACGCGCAACAGTCGCACTCGCATTCGCTCTCGCACTCGCACTCGCACTCGCACTCGCAATCGTTGCCGCATCAAGAAACGGATGAGGATACGGAAAGAACGAGTGGAATTACCGCAGCCATGAGAGGCGCCCGTGGAGATTTTACCCTAGGTATGCTGTTTCCGAATCTCAGCACCACCGGTGCGACCAGCTCGGCCAGCGACGTCGGTGCCAACGACGGCCATCCGCAACAGCACAGTCACCATCATCATCATCATCACCACCACCACCACTTGGAAGAGGTATTACCGGATGCCGCGTACCTCCAACATCAGATACGGGTAAGTGGAGGTGGAGGAGGTACCGGTAACGGTAACAACGGCGGTGCAGATGGCGGGGGCGGAGGTGGCGGTAGCGCGGAGGGTAACGGTGGCGGTGGTACTGGCAGCGGCGGCGGAGGTTCACCGACTCTCCGAACCGGCAGTTCACCGGGTTCCAGTCGCAGTCCGCACGACGATCAACAACTGTCGTCGCCTCACCGTCAAGGACAATCGGAGGGAGGAGGGTACAGCCCGAGCGAGCACGGTAGGCAGTCGTACGCTCACTTGACCGCTATGCAGCCACCGTCTTCGGTTCAGGCCAGCCACGGTCTCGGCCAGGACACCGGCGATCGGGTGTCCGATCAGCTATACATGGACTCGATATACGCTCATCATACGGTAGGAACGCCTCATCATCATCAAGATCACGAGGCAGGCTCGTCGACGCCGCACTCGCCTACAGGCCCGCTTTCCAGGTTAGTAGCGGTACGCTCTCTGTTTTTCCGCCTGTTCGACCAACGACGACAGCGCGGTACGACCGAACTCCGTTCCATCCAAACGTTACGCCGTTCGATCGTTAAATCGAGAAATCGCGCGGTCCCATCTGGCGACGCGTTGCTGCGCCGCAGGACAGGCGCAAGAACCGCGCGTCGTGGTCATAGGACGAGTATACTCGCTCGAAGGTTTACCGTTCGCAAGAGTATTTACACGGCGGCTTATGGGATGCACGCTTCGTGTTTCCTCGAGTATTGTATACGTAGGCGATACAAAACTAAAAATAAAGCTGAACCGACCATGGAATACAGTGTGACGCCTTGCCGGCCCTATGCTAACAGTTTTGTGAAAATGAACACAACGTCCTTTGGTGTTTGCCGATGATTCGTCCAGGCACGAGCCGCCGTTGCCGCCGTCACCGCTCGTCCTCCGAACGTTTTTTTCCATCGATCGTTTCACGTCCGCTTGAATTTTGCAACGTGCGCGACGCGAACGCGCGTTCCCCTTTTGCCTGCGAATCGGCGAGAAATTCGCACGCCTCGACGCGAGTCTCGCGAGCCGCGAGTACGAGTACATAGGATTTGTACCAGAACCGGAGCTCTCGGTCTCTTCACGCTGCCGCGATAAGAGTTTATTGACTCCGATAGAAACGATTCTTCGATCGCGCGCGTTGTCCGTGTCTCGCGCGTCGGCAGAACGCTAACGTTATCGGCAGCCGCGTCGATTACGCGCATTGCATTTTCCGATTCGTCGATGCTGGCCGATTCGTAAAACGGCCAGCTCGAAATCTCGTGGGCTCGGTTTCACAGCGTACACGCATGCGTAGCACGCGTGCCAACTCCTTGGCCATTTTCGTGTTTGTCGATTTCCCCATGCTCCGTGCGCGTGCACAGAGGCCACGACCTTCGAATTTAGATATCTAAAGTTCGGGTGCAGAGGACAATCCCGTGCTTTTCGTTTCTCTTTTTGCGGGATATATCTCGTTTATATTACGCGATTATACCGCTCTAATTGTAAGAGCCGAGATGACGCAAAATCTCTTCATTTACTATCCACGATCTCGTAACTCCGTTGTTCTTCTCTCCTCTTTCCGATCCTCCCATCCGAGAAAGCTACTCGTTCGTTGCTCGTTCGTTTCTCGTTTGTTTCACGAACGTGAGTTCGTTCGTCGCTCGTCCGTTGCTCGTCCGTTATTCGTTGCAGCATCGGTATAGCCAGGAAGGGAAAAGAAAAGACGCGTACGTAGTATGTAAGCAGTCAGTAATCGTTGATCTTTGACGCAAAGTTCGTCATCGTGAATCATCGTGCAAGGTTTACAGTCCGACAGAGTCGTACCCATCGCGTTCCGAGAAACCTTTTGGTATCGTGTGACATGACGACGGCGACAGACTCGAGAAAGAACGCGTTCTTGCGTCCGAGGATCGAGAGGGTGGGGCAGACGTACGATGCGCGATATACGTTCTTTCGTAAGTGGTGGTAGTTCTTGGTCGTTGAAACTCTCAACGTGGTAAACGGAATAGACGGGAAAAACGACGAAGGATGCGACGAAAGAGCGACGCGAAGCAACGGCGAATGTTTTTACTCGAGCGGTACGAACGCGATCGATCCTCGTGAATGAAAGTAACCCGAGACGGCTACTCGCGGCTCTTTCTTTTTCTTTTTCTTTTTTTTTTTTTTTTGTTTTTTTTCAAGCTTTTCTTCGCGCAACGCGAGACGCGGCTCGTTGGCAGAATTATCGAGCTCGCGACGTCGCGTCGCTGACGAGATAGTTATCAATGGCACGATCGTTTCGCGCAAGTACCTGCACGTGCGGTTACTTACTACGCGTAGTAGGATAGGCAACTTCGTTATCCGTATCGTAGGTTTTCGTCGGCGCGCCGCTTCTCCAGCGTAAGCTGGCTCGCAGACTAGGAAGACTAGGAAGAAACGAGATCAGGTATAAGAGACGAGGAGAAGCGGTCGGCGGTCGGCGGTCGGCGGTCGACGGTCGCAGGATCGGTGGTAGATGGGGAAGCGCGGAACGGTGGTGGGGAGTTGAAAAGAAGGCGCGAGAGAGCGTTAATCGAGGGCGGGAGCGAGGTATCGCGAGAGGGGAGGCGAACGAACGTAGAAAAGAAACGAAGGAAGGGAGAGATTCACGGAAGGGGAAATCCTGACCACGTTCGAGGACCTGGAACGCCATTCGCCTCGTACGTTTCCCGTAAGTACGCGTTGTCCGTTTCTGTTCGGCGAAAGAATCGTCGAACGAGATTGCGTTCGGTTGTCGCGGCCGAGTTTAGTTGCCGGAGTATAGCGAGAAGCAAGAAGACGAAGATCAAGAAGGGCAGAAGAAGGCCGAACGAGTCGCGAACGGGCGCGCACAGACTCTAGGTTCTTTCGGCTAACGAAACGACGTTATGCAGTGAGTGTTTTCGATAAACGTTACCTCTACCTTGGTTCTCCTTTGGCTACTGTTCGTTCCCTTTCGATAGATCGCGGCGCGTCGTCCAAGGCAAAATCGAGCGACAAAAACGTTCGATGTGTCGGAATCGTGACATATGTCGCTTTCCAGCCAATCGGCGACGTTCGTCTCGCCGCGATTCTCGTTTTCCGCGTTCGCTCCAATTCTCGTCCTCGTCCTCTTCGTTCTCGTCCTCCTCGTCTCTGTGCCATCCTTTCGCCCGCGCGGCTCGTTTTCCTCGCAAAAGTAGTCCTGCCACGTTCCACGTTGCCTCTCGTTTTACCGCACTGCGATGTAACCCCTTCCCTCCTTCGCACTTGTATCGTTCGAGCGACGTTTCGTTTTTATCGGTGCTTCGTAGCGAACGCGAAACGAAAACAAAGTAAACGGGGAACCGATAACGGTTGCGAAAATATTGCTCGTAAATAAACGGCGAGTCTCGACTTTGGGTGGAAGGTAGTCGTCGCGGGCCGTGTACGTAGGGAAACGGGATTTTCTTTCGATTCTCGACTCGAACGTCGAAACGTTTTTCCAGGCTGGCACGCTAGGCCGTCGTTATTAACGCAGCCGATACGTCTCGAAGATTATCGCGTTTGCGATGTATCGCCGTATCTCATGGTACAACACCGTAGTACGGTCCACGGCACGAAGGCTCCCATCGGCCAAGTTTAGCGGACCTCGGATCTCTTCCCACCACGAGACGCGGCGCGCTATCGTGAGAAGCGGCAGGGCTTATCGGCTCGGTGGATTCAGATAGCGATCCGGTAACAGGGGCTATAACCCTGTCGCTACCGACCTTTTAGATTGAGTTTCGCGATATCTGCATTCTTCGCGACCCGACCGAAATATCTCCTTTCCTTTCGCTTTTCTCTCGCTTTGACGGTACGCACGCGGAGAAAGAGCGGATGTGTATCGTGATCCGTTGGAACTTGGAGCGGCCGAAGAATCGCGGCAATTGGTGGAAAGCGCGCGGGGAGAGACGGTACTCTTCTCGAGACGGTACTTGGAAGAAATCCGATCGCCCGGTTATTAAAGGTTCCGAAGACTGTGTCTCCTCTCGGTACGCGTCGCGTCGCGGTTTCGGTTTCCGATTAGGTTGCGTGTCGGGTCACCGTTGGTCAACCGAATAGAATTTTCTACGAAGCCGCGTTTCGAATCGACCGATCCGGCGATCTGTCCATCGATACGTGTAACGTCGTATATAAATATACGGCGGGGATAAATTCGATCGATCCGTCTCGCGACGCAGGATCCACGTCGGCGCGAATTCAAGTTCGGACGGACGACTCGATGGAGATGTCGTCGCGCGAGTGACTCGCGAAACGAAGGTACTCGGATACGGACGTGGATACGGCCGAGTGGATGTCGGTGTTGTACACGTCCAGTCGTGTCGTGGAAGTTACGAGCGCGTAACACGTGCCACGGGCACGTATCCTTTCCTTTCTCGTTCACCCCTGTCCACGTCCGTCGTCTCGAAACGGCACGAGGAAGCTGGCAGGCACCTGGCTAATGAGAGAAAAGTGCCGTGGACGACGACGACCAAGACAGGGAAGTGGAAGCTCGATTTCCAGGTGAAACGTTCTAGACGCTAGTAACCGTGACGAGAGACGACGACGCGTGTCGAATCGTCCGTATTCTCTCTCTCTCTCTCTCTCTCTCTCTCTCTCTCTCTCCCTCCCTCCCTCTCTTCGTATTTTCATCGAACGCAGCTCGACCTTTCCCGTGTTTGTTCGCGCTCGCCTCGCGACTCGTCGTCGGATGATTTTCGTTTTCGCATTCGCAAACGGCGACGATATATTGGTTCGAAGGACGAGGTTGTTCGGTTATCGATGTTTCCTTTACCGCGAATACCGTTGCTCGAGCCAGTTTTGTCGGAAATCGTTCCGGGAGAATACGCGAATCGTGCGATGAGCACGTACCGATCGAGCCGTACGTGTCGGACGAGTCGTGAGAAAACGCGAAGGTCACGCGTTTCTCGGTTTGCTTTGTGTCGTTCTGATCGACGACGTGTCCGCCAGCGTTCGACGCGTTGCCCCGATCCGCGATAAAGATACGCGATAAAGAACGCGATCGAGCGCGAAGATCGAGCTCGGACAGAGAGACGTACGTGTGTGACGTTGAATTCGACGTTATTGCTGGAAATCGTGACGGTTCGAGCATCGCGAGACACGTGCCATTCGCGTTGCGCAACGGCTGCGCGAACCGGATCTCTTTCGCCAGGTCTGTTTCGCGAGTAGCCGAACTGCGTTTATCGTTCTTGCAGGGAAAGTAACGACGACGACGACGACGACGACGACTACGACGACGACTACGACTACGACAACGACGACGAGGATCGTCCGTAAGCGGCCTGGCATTTTGGAAACCCTTTGGAAGGCGCCTCGTGTATCGCGTCGTACGGTTTTCCGTCGTACGGTCGTCAAAACTCAGGTAGACGTAGGGGGGTCGTGACGCTAATGGTAACGGTAGCGTTAATAGCCACCGTAATGGTAATGGTAATGGAGTAGTTGTGTTCCGGGTAGTGGTTGGTCGGAAAAGAACATCGAAAAACGTCCTGCCTTGGCACGCGCCCGCATTTACGGCCCGATGGATCGGAGAACGGTTCTTCGGTTTCCGGTCTCCCGCGAAACATTAGCGAGCCCGTGTCGCCGAGGTTTCCTTTTTTTCCTTTCCGTCGTTTATGCCGTTCGTTCGCCCCGCCCCCTTTCCCCTTTCGAATTTCCTCTTTGCCTCGACCCGATCGTAAATCAAATCGGATCGCGTGAATTCCCAAGGGCAGGGGCGTGTGCATCATCCTCGCCTGGCTTCTGCTCTCTCCTCTCTCTCTCCCTCTCTCTCTCTCTCTCTCTCTTTAACATGCAGCCTGTACAATCGTGCGTATTTCATCGTGTTGTTTCAGTCCGTTGTATCGTTCGATGAGCAGCGTGACCGGTATGGCCACGGCTAGCGCGACAGGAACCGCTGGTGCTTACGGGCTTCCTTACATGACCGGCAGTCCAACGGAGTTGACCGCCACGCCGCAACAGTTATGGAACGCGCAAGGTAAGTTCATTGGAATTCGATGACGAACGAAACGCCGAACGACGACGATTGATCGACGACCGATCTTTCGAACGATAGGCTTAGGGACGACAGGCCTTTCCGCAATTTCGGAGGATTACGGCGGTAGCGGCAAATCGTCCGGTACGGTGACTCATCAGGCCCTGCCAGCCTTTTCACAACCGTTCTGCGGCAGGCCGAGTTTTCGAGGATACAGCCCGTCTTATTCGACGCAGCAGAACACCAGCGGAGTTGGAGCCACCGTCGAACCTTCGACCTGGAGCTACGGTTCGCCTTCGAACGACACCCTGGCCACTCAATATGCCGCTCCTTCCAGGCGACAACCCGTCGTCAACTCTCCATCGACCCCGGCGCAACATCAGCTGACAGCCACTGCCAGCCTTAGCGCAAGTAAGTACGCCACCGTCGTCTCTAGCGTTTTCCCTTCTCTCTGCTCTTCGTCGCGTATTTTCTCTCCCCTTTGGAATCATCGCGCTTTCGTCTCACCCCCTTTTCTTCCTTTCGCCCCCTTTCCTCTCTTCTCTTCTCTTCTCTTTTGCTCCCTTTCCCTTCGTTCCTTCCGTTCCTTACGCGCCACTCGCCAAGCGCTCGTTCGCGAACACGCTGCTCCTACGATTCCGCGCGAACAAACGACGCGGCGTCCAACGATATTCACGTTCACGCGTATCGTCCACTCGCTGGCCGTCCGTGTCGCCCGAAAGACGAAAAGCGTCGTGTTACGAGCTGCCCGTGGACGAGTTTCGAGAAAACGATAAATCGTCGTGGATGACGACGATTAGGGAGGAGCGCGAAGCAACAGCGACGGCCCAGCACCCCAGCTGCATCGTGTTGCAGGCACTCGTAAATTACGAGAAAAGGATTCGATCGGACCCGTTCGTTCTCCTCGTTGCTTACTAATTCGTCGAACGAACGTCGAGAGGCGAAGGGAAGAGAGATCGAGCGAGGGCGAGCAGCACGAGCACGCGAGTCCTGACAAATTTTTTTTTCCCGACCGCACGGCCACGTCGGTGGGCCGAAATCAAGTCCCTACGCTGGAAAAAAGAATATCGCGTTACAGTTTCTCTCTCGTTTCCCGACTTCTCCTCCGTTTCCTTCTTTCCTCTCTTGTTTTCTTCCATTCTTTCCTCCCCACCTCCCTCCATCCTCCCCCCCCCCACCCTCGTCGTTCCGTAGTCCAAGTATTTCGTTTATACGTCGATTAAAGCTTCTCGCCTCTCCTCGCGCGCGCGTCTCGCGTTATCTTGCGCGCAAAATACGACGAGTGGAAACGTACATGGCGTACGAAGCGCGCAACGAAGGGATAGGTACGGCCGGCCGATGGTACGAATTTTCGTACGAATAACGTGGTTATCTGCTCGAGACGAGACTTTTATCGGTTGCACGGGTCGCCGAGGCGTGACCGATGACACGTTGCTCGTTACGTCGCTGAAAACGACGACACCGTGTTTCTCGGACTCTTCGGCGTGTTCGCGAACGGAGAAGATCGTCGGGGTGCGTCCGCCGCACGTAGGACGTTGATCGAGATCCGTTAAGCGCGTGGTACGCGCGCGCTACGATCGTCGTGCTCGTCGTATCGAAAGAGGCGTTGATATACAGCGACCATGACCCAGACAACAGCCGCATTTCCAATCTAGTTTTGTCTATGCGCGATACAGAAGCAACGATAATAGAGTTTTATGTATCTAATCTTGTTCCGGGACCGCGAAATTTAGATAAGTTTGACGGGGAATCGCGATCGCGTTTTAGTCGGAGTCGAACTCTCTGGACGGATGGAACATGGAACGCGCGTCGTTGCCGAAGAACGCCGCGACGCATCTATCGAAGGCAGAAGAAAGTATCATCGATGGGATCGCGCGGTTATTTCGCGATTGACGGTGAACACGCGTGCACGGTCGAGCGAGCGCCGACCACCGGAACGCGAAAGTCGCTTCGATCGTTTCGGTTCGTTCGCGTTCGAGCGATAAAGCGCCTTGTTTGCGATTCGAGATCGGTGTAAATCCGTGCTTTCGACGATCGTTATTTTTATACGCCGCGTTATTGTAATAACCGACAGTGGCCGCGATAACGTCCGCGTCGAGTGCATCACACGGCGCAATCTCGACGAAGGACTCGACCGGTTCAAAAGGTCGCGCGCATTGTCTTTCTTCTTTTTTTCTTTTTTTTCTTTTTTCCCTTCCGATCCTACGTCGTAGATGCTTCTCGATTCGCTCGTAGACCAACGAGAGAAAAAAAGCTAGCGGCTCTTTGTCGCAGCTGCGCCGACCTTCGTCGTCGCGTCTCGTCGCGTCGGCTCGCGTTCGTTTCGAGTTTCGATCGGTTTCGTTCGTGGATCCAACGAAACTAACCATCGACGATCGTAAGCGACGGTGAATGACGACGTGCGTGTGCGGTGGGATGCACGCGGCTTGCAGCTCGGAACGCAGCCAGGCTCTGTCTACGGAGAGGAAAGTCGAGTCGAAAGCTTTTTAAGTGGCGTGTGCGCGCGTGGTTCTTTTGGAAAGCCGATGCGTCTGCGGTTGCGAGCTGAGCTCGTTACTTTAACCGAAAGCCGAGGGGAACCAGGAATATGGCTTTTAACATACCGCGGATCTCGAGTGGTTTTGGAAGGCGCGTCTGCGACGAGCCGAGCCTCGAGGCTCGTCCACGCGATGGAAGAACGACGGGGCGAATCTCTACGATCGACCACGCGCCTGCTCTCGGTTTAACTTTGACTCTGCTCTCCAGACCTCGTAGCCGTCGAGTCGCTTCCACGCGTCCTGTCCTGTTTCGTCTCTCTTTGCTCGCGCCCTCCGCCAACCTGCACTTGCACGCACGTGGCCTTTTCCGTTCGAGTACGTTCCGATCGTTTCTCTCTTTATCGTAACGATCTCGCGAGCTCGTGCGTTTCTCTTTTTCATCGTGCCGTTTTTTTTTTTTTTTTTTCAACTTTCTCCCGTCTCTCCGCGTCTCCTCCGTCGCCGATCGTACGCGCTCCTTCGCGTACGCGATCTCGCTTCCCTCTTTTCCATCGATTCTCCTCTCTGTCGTACCGCCGTTGCTCGCTGTACCTCGTGTATCGTCGTAGCGTTGTTCGTCGTCGCGTACCTTAGCTTTTCCGCTCCTTCACCCTCTCGATAAAAGGAGGGCTCGCGGTTGCCTGTGCCCCTTACGGCACTGCTTCGTCAAGTAATTAGACTCTGCTATTCTCATTCCCCGTCGCTTCGTCATCTTCCCTCTGTTTGTGTGCGTGCGTGCGTGCGTGCGTGCGAGTATGGCGTCTTGGTCATCGTTGAATATTCGGTTACGACGAAGAATATCTAGCATTTCCGTGCCGGCACACCGACGACGATCCGCTTCTTCGTTGTCTCTGTGACAACAACGTCGGCCCTGCAAAGGGATAACGTTACCGACCGCTCTCGTACCCTTCGTTTAAACAGAATTCGCGAGACGCGTGCGTTGTAATTCTCGCAAGCGTTAAAGAAACGTCGGTGAGAAACGTCGGGAACGTTTTCCGCGTTTTTCCCGCGTTTCCTCCGGCTGCCCGGCTTCTCCGTTTCTTCGCGTCTCGGTATCGCGTCGTTGAGAGCGGCAACAGATCGTAAGACGATGGCAGCTGACGTCAGCTACATTTTGCTTACTAATATACGATATCCGATTGCTTCCCAGTCCCGTTTCTGCCGGATGCGCGACTACCGGTACGCCGACCTTTTCGTCCTCTCCTCGTTTCGATGTCGCCGTCTCGCAGAGTAACGCGAGACCGAATCTCACCGCGGTTACCTTTCTCGTCGACGTTCGTCGGTTCGTCGGGATACTATCTCGTCTTCTTTCTTTCTTTTTTTTTTTGGTTTTTTTTGTTCTTTTTTTTTCTTTTCTTTCTTTTTCTTCGTGGCAATAGCAGCGACGATCGTGGAAACGCGGTGCCAACGGTATGTACCGCTCGTCGCCGTGACGTATTTAAATAGCTCGACGTAGCGGTACTCGCCGCGCGTACTCGCAACAACCGCTAGTTATCGTTATCGAGAAACACCGGAAACTCTGATAACGCCATATCCCTCGACATCCTTTGTCGCGCGTTGCTACGTTTCCTGTATCCTTCCTCGGCGCGCGTTTCGCCTTTGTTTCTCGTCACGCGTCTGTTTTCCGTTCGATCAACGAGACGAATTCACGAATTTCAGCGAATTTCGGCGAATTTCGGCGAATTTCAGGAAATTTCAAGGAATTTCGACGAATCTGAGCGACAGTTGTCGCTTGGTAAAATTCTCGCTCGCGAGAGTTCCGGTCGCGCGCACGTGTGTAATAAAAGTTAGAGGATCGCCCGCGAGCAATGGAAAAATACGAAAAGGAAAATTTCGTTCGGCATCGACCACCGCCGGAGGTATTCTCCTCGACGATACCTTGGAAACGGCGTGGCCGCGGGCGTTTCGCGTTCAAACACTTTCCCCGGCCAGCCATCGTTCGCGTCGTCGTCGGGCGTCGGTTCGTTGGCTCGTGCACAACGGCAAGCAGCGTGCTTTCGCGTGTCCCTGTCGTTGTCCATTTTCCTCCTACTTTCCACGACCGTTCGACCGTTTCGAACTCGGATCACGACGTTTCGAAATGCCCGGCCTTCGATGCGTAAATTTCACGGAGGGAGAAACCGACCGTATGCGGAAAACACGCGCGGTGTCCGTTTACGCGCGGCACGACGAACGAAGATTCCATTTTGAAACTGTACAAATCGCACAGTGCACAACATCGAGGCGGAATACTTTACGGAGGGGCGCGAATGTGTAAATTGCGGTGCAATTTCCACTCCGCTGTGGCGACGAGATGGTACGGGCCACTACCTGTGCAACGCGTGCGGTCTCTACCACAAGATGAACGGAATGAATCGACCCTTGGTGAAGCAGCCACGGCGATTGGTAAGGAAGAAATGGAAGAGATACGACGACGGCCGGCTAAGCGATCGCGGGAACGCTCGATCGGCGAGTTTCTCGTCGAGAAGCGCGAACGCGCGCTTGGCGTCGGACCACCGTTGCCGTTTACCACCGCTCTCGCGCGCAACCATTCTCTCCGTTTCCATTGGAAAGGGGAGGAGAAAGTTCGTAGCTGGGAGAGCGGTAGCATCGCGTACATGTAGGAAAACAGGAGCCTGTGTGGAAATTCGCCCGAGTCCGAAATGGGCGCCTATACGATCCATGGTATTGCCATTCGTGCGGTAGGAAGTTGGGGATCGGGCGCGATGATCCGCGATTCAAGAACGGTACGCGGACAGACGCGTGCTACGCAATTGGTAGCGCATCGAGGACCGATGCGATACATCGTCTGCTCTTTCGACTTTCCACGTCTAAGAAAAGTACGAAAGGATTGGAGGCGCTTGCTTTAGGCGCGCACGCGTACGACTAGAAGCACCCCTAACGTTTGGCATCCTGTCTCTGTTTCAGTGGCGGACCAGGGCGATTTCTACAAAGGCTTCTATGGGTATAGTGGCGCCCGTCGCGCCGTCGAGGAGAAATCGACGAACCGGCGTTTGGTAGGTGTCATCCCCCAACACACACTCACTCACTCACTCGCTCATCTCGTTCATCTCGCCGTGCATACGTGACATCCGGCGTATCCTTTCTCTCTCTCTCTCTCTGTGTCGCTCTGTCTCTCTCTGTCTCTCTCTGTCTCTCTCTGTCTCTCTGTCTCTCTGTCTCTCTGTCTCTCCTGCCCTCTCTCTCTCTCTCTCTCTCTCTCTCTCTCTTTCGCTCTCTATCCTTTTTTCTGTTTCTATCGCTCGCTCGATCGCTGCCTGTATTTATCTCTACTATTTTATCTCTGTCGTTTCGACCACCTAGCTCGCGCATACTTTTATCGTTCCGTTAATCATGCTTCATGGATAACCTTGTTTTGATCATTTTCATCGTCCGTTACTTCTCTTCCCATTGCTCGCTTTACTTCCGTCTTGACGCACTTCCCTCGAAGACTCGAGAGTTAGAACAAACGATTTCTGTTTTGCAGCGTAGCTCGCAAGTAGCAACAACTACCGGTCGAACATTTGTCGTAGCTTCGAGGTGCCACTATACCCATGGTTAGAATCGCGCTCCGTTTCGAAATCCTGCGTAGCCTGATCGGACGACGTGCGCCGATTTACCTAGACGCGTGTACGCAGCTTGTCGTTCGTCGATGCGACCATACTGCGAACAAATC
>CM026170.1:1658128-1705208 GCA_014825975.1 Bombus haemorrhoidalis
TGAATACATGTTGTTCGAAAAGAACGAACACTGTCTGTGTAAATACTAAATACATATTATTAGAAAGTAATTAAGCGTAGATTCGAAGCGCGAGCTGCGCGCGTCGAATCGAAAGCGTTGGAAAACTAAAAATAATCGTTATCTATCGCGATCTAATTGTAACATCGCGTCACCTTGCGGCGTTCAACTCGTTCAAATGCACTACGACATATATATATGTATATCACGATACACGATACACAAAAGTTGTAATTTTATGACGCGTTACGATAATGTAATTATGTCGGCGACTGAATATCGACGATCAGCGACTAAAGGTTGCACGTTATGTCTCAACATGTTGGTATATTTTCAAAGTGTGCTGTATCGAATCGGTTATTTTTAAATAAAAAGGGTTATTTAAATCGGAGCGACGAAAATTGCACGATAGAATGATAGTAGAAGAGAGCGGCTGAGACCGGCCGGTCCCTGGAAACGTGGAAGGCGGGCAGCAGATGCAAGCGGAGGAAGGAAGAGGAAGCGACGAGTACTCGAACGGCAGCGTCGCGTCGGCCAGCTGGCGAAGAGAAGTCGGTGAACGTGCGCAGGAAAAATTTCATCCCTGTGTATTTTCGGCGATAACGGCCGCGCGATATCTCGACTAATCTCGGTTAAAGGTTGGGACGAGAGAGCGAAAGCGAGCAGCGAGAGGCAACGGCGGCGGCGTGGCTTTGCCTCATTGGCGTAACCGATGGGAAACGGAGAGAGTATTCAGCGGCTATTCAGCGTATTCCGGTTGAACGACGGGAGCCGGTGGTAGTAGATGACCGGTGAATGGGAATTATCGAGAATAGGTGGAAGAAAGGGGATCGGAGGAGGCGTGCGATGTTTGCTCCCGAAGGGGATAAGTTGGACGCGTTAGGCCGTTCGGATTTACGCGATGTCGCGCCCCACGGCACCAATCTTACGACCGTGTCTCACCTGAGCGAGTCCCTTATCGCAGGAATCCCGTGTGTGCTCTGCAAGTATGACGACACCCTCTGTTCTCGACTCGAGCTCTCGGTCTCTTCTCCCGCTGTTTTCAACGATAACGCGACGTACGAGTGCTCTCTCTCTCTCTCTCTCTCTCTCTCTCTCTCTCTCTCTCTTAACGCACGGTGAGTTTTTTTTTTTTTTTTAGCTTTTTTCCGCGTACACGTACGTTCACGTATCTCGTTCATCGGGAAGAGACGCGAACGATCCGGTGCGACTGGAGAGGCGCGTTGCCTGCGAAACGAAAGGAGCGATAAATTGTTCTCTTCTCCCGGCCGCCAGAGTTGCCTTACGTTTTTCCTTCGCGCTGGCCCGTTTCTTCGTCGAGAATGGACTTGCAAAGGAAGCGAATGGGGCGGAGGGAGAAAGATGGAAATGCGAAAAGGGGAGGACCCGCTAGCAGCGGGACCAAGATGGCGGCGAGCGAAAAGGGAGGCTTAAAAGGCGATCGATGCGGACGAGTCGAGGGAAAGCGCGAGGGAACGAGCCGAGCTCTCGTCTAATCGTGTTCGGTCAATATTTAACGCGTTCGCGTTAACGTTAGCGGTCGCGCGTGCTTTCCCTCTCCCACGTTTGCTCGAATCGAAGCTTCGGTACGACGCTACCAGGCGGCAGCCGACCCGAATCGTCGTAGGCACACCTTGGCAGCGCACCTGTGTCAAGCCGCGCTTTCGCCACCTTCGCTGTCGAATCGTAGCCGCGTCTGTCCCGCGAGTCGACCATCGACCGTCGACGCGACACAAATCAGAGCTTCTTCGATATCGTTCGCCAAACCGACTACCTGTATCACGGAACCTCGTTCACGCGAAACGTTTCTCTCCGTTCTCCTATCACGGTAAGTTCAGTCTTCGTCCTTTAATTTTCCCGCTTCGATCTTCGTCCCGCTTTCGTTCTCGTCTCCGTCCGCAGCCGCCTTATTTTCTCCTCTTTTCTTTCTCTCGCCTGCTGTTCTCTTTGCATCGGCCGTTCTCTCGCGTACGCTGGTTCGTCGGTAGCGCGCCTTACCTCGTGCTAATAACGGCGACGGAAGGGAGCGCGCACGTAGAAAGAAAGGGAAAAGGAAAATCGCGAGAGAAAACGCGTGGAAACCGGTCGGTCGCGTGGCTCGCAATACCGTTCGACGATCGGCCGAACTGGAAATTTCGTGGCGATCCGTACCGCGGATCGGAAACACGGCGCCATATATATATATATATATTATATATTATATATATATATATATATATATATATATATAATAAACGGAGTATGGGACGTCGTTGGATGGAGTAGCGTGGCGCGGCGTGGTGAGACGCAGCGAGTCGTGGCAGCTCGAGACACAAGCCGGATAGAACGATATTTGGAAAGACGTAACTCGCGGTCTGTTTTGGTAGCGCGTGCACGATCCAGCCCGATCGGAACGAAACACTTGTGTTTTACGTTCCGAGCGGATCGACGACACTTGTGGCTCGACGGATCGTCCGATTCCTCGGCTAGCACGGCCACGCAGACTGGAAAAAGATCGAATCCTTCGGCTGGTAATCCGCGGGGGGACGACGAGACGCGAGAAAGAGCCGGCGGTCACGAGTGCCAGCCGTCTCGACGAAGTCTACCGCGAAACTATACGATATCGAGACGAGATACCCCTGTGCGCAGATATTTTATTAATCGTTAAGCACATAGCCGTCGTAAGATAATGGAATAATATCGGGCAACAACGACGATAATGCTGTTTGCCGCTCGAGCGGTTAATTATTGGTCTCGGGAGTCGCGCGGTCGTGGACGGAACGGAGCGCATTGTCCTCGGAAACGCGCGACGACCCGTTCGTTACCGAAATTCGGGACGCGTTAGCGCTGCTCTTGCCGTTTACGCGGAAACGCGGCGACGCGAGCGGGGCACGGAAACGAGCGCGAGGCGAGCGCGAGAGCGAGAACGAACGGTGTTTATTCGTGGAAACCGACAGACACGGCTCGCTCGTTGTAAATTATTACGGTAATTGGCGTTGTAAAAGGCTGGATCGCGCGCCACGGTGCCGTTCCGATGGATCAGGCGTTATCGCGCGGTCGCGCGAATCGCGTCGTAAAAAGATTTAGACGGTGCTGGCGTTCGGCGACGATTCCGAGACGCGAAGGGACGAGACAACGCGCCGCGGCCGCGCTAAATCCATCGTCAAACTCGGTTTCGTTGGAAGAGCACAGAGAGAGAGCAGAGAAGCGAGAAACGCGTCGCTCGGATCCAATTAGGTACTCGATGGCGAGATGGAAAGTTACGGGAACCGCGACGCTCGATTCGATGAAACGCGATTGCGTAACGCGATCGGGACGGGTACGCGTCAACCCTCGGCGCGTGCGCCGGCCGCACTTGCCGCTCGGACATCTCGTCAGCTCGGGTTCCGATGGAAATAAGAGAAAAAATTTCATTTCTTACGCGATCGTGTACGCCTTTTCGATATCGTTTCGTTCGCGCGAGCACGTACGCACCCACACCGGCTCACCTGGGATTTTCATTTACGCCGATAAGAATTTCCTACTCGACTGATAAAGAAAATGGCCTCGTCGTGTACGCGATTCCAGCCGTGACGCAACCCTGTGCGTCGCCTTTCGCGGCCGCCGCCGTGCTCCCGAAAGAACGAGAGAAAATGCAAGGAGAAGAAACGGGCGAAGAAGCGCGCGAACAACGCGTACCATCCACCGACCGAGCTTACCCGGTTTTACGGTCACAGCCACCCCGTTACGGATTCGCCACCCCGTCCACATCCTCTCTCGTTCGCTTTCCTCTCTCACTCGTCTCTCCGCGTTCGTCGGATGCGGCGATTCCAGCATCGAGGTCGCACGGCACGTCGTTGCGTCCGCGCGTAACGCTCGAACGACCGCGTCTCGGATCCGGAGATGCTAAATCGGAAAGGAGCGCGTAACGGTGGTGACGGCCGACGGTCGGTCAGCTTCGAGACGTCCTCGCGAAACTCGACCGCGGAACTAGAGACACGGCCCTACGCCTTCCTGGCGAACCCGACGACTGAAATTATCATTTTAGCTGATATACTAGCTAATGTAAGGATGCAGTTTTATCTCTTATTATCATGGGAAACGAGATAAATCGCGATAGTGTCGTTTATTTTGACAACGGCGTGCCTCTTGCCGATGGCTCGACATCCCCATCGGTGGCCGCCGCGCGGCCACATCCACGCGCGTCCGCGTTCTTCCACGCGTCGCGTCGCCCTCCGTTCGTGCAGCCTGCGTTCCACCTTTCGTTTCGTCGTCGTTGTCGTCGTCGTCGTCGTCGTCGTTCGTCCAACGATCCTCGCGTCCGATCGTCTCGTTTCGCGTTTCGCCTCGCCGTTTCGCTTTTCGGACGAAACGCGCTCGATCGAAACGCCGCGGAGAACGACGAGGATCGTGACTAGCTCGTTATTTCTTATCGTTCGTTATCAACGATATAACGCGAAGCGATCTCCTCGTTTCCTTCGTTCTCCGATAAACGACGAATTTTTCGATTTCGCTGGAGATACGCGACGTGGATGGATGGAAAGTTTTTCGCTAAGCCCCGCTGGCTGATGGTGTCCCTCGAACGACGCCATCGACCACGTTTCGCGGATCACGGAGGAAAAAAGGCAAAGGCGGAATAGAAGAGGCGCGACGAGTGATTTTTCAAGCGCCGTTATCGCGATCCAGCCGGCCCGAGAACGTTTTTCGATTTTTATCTCGATCCTCCGCGATTAATCCGTATCTATGGCGAAACGCGAGACGTCGATCGCCGTCACGTATGCCTCGCTCGTGGATTTTTTTCCCCTCCACGTCGCACCGCCAACGCTTTCTGCTCGACAAACTTTCTGCCGATCCCTTCGCCTGGCGGATCGTTACCTTCCCGATGACGCTGCTTTCTTTGCCAAGATGAATCAGTGCTCGAGACTCGATGACGCGACAACCGTGGTTGATTCGTCGTTCGCCATGGACGAACGACGGTCGTACTTTCGACCGCCCGGCGACGAAAAAACGCGGCGCGGAAAGGGGAAAGACGAAATGTCGGTGGACGGGAGGGAAAAAAACAGAGGAAGAGGGAGAGGGAGGAAGCGGCGATAAGCAGCGGGTGCGAATGATTCACCGTGAGCATCCTACCAATACCGGGTAGCGAGTACCGAGACCCGAGTACGTACCGATTCCGTGACGACAAAATGGCGTTGACAACGATGGCCGACGAGAAGGGCGAGGAGCGCCGGGGGAACGCACGAACACCTCTCGCGATCCCCTCGTACGCCAGCCCCCTCCGCCCCAACCCCTCGTGACAAGGCGTTATCTCGCCCGTGAGCTAGCGAGCGGCCGCTCGTTATCGACGAACAAACAAACGGACCCCTCCGTTGCCTCTTTTCCACTCGATAGCCAGAGATTCTCGGTGCTCGTCTTTCTCCTCTCTTTCGCCAGTTTTCCGTGAAAAGAGAGAAAAGTAGAAACTTTGCTCGGCGGCGGCGGCGGCGGCGGCGGCGGCGGCGGCGGCGGTGGCGGCTGCGACGCGACGATTCGCTGTCGCTCGGTGAATTCGCTCGATCGTTTTTAGCGAAACGAGCGCAGCCGTCACGGGGGTGCGTCGCACAGTGCACGCGTAACGTTTATCCAACGTCGTCGCGTTCGCGTTCGCGCGCGATTTCGATTTCTTCTCGCAAGGTAGTGGAGTCGGCTCTGGTTAACGCGGCAGCTCGTGCAAACGGAAGAAGCACCGGCGGCGAGCGAGAACCCGCCGTCTAAGAGACAGACATCAGAGAGGGAGAGGCAGAGAGAGAGAGAGAGAGAGAGAGAGAGAGAGAGAGAGAGAGAGAGAGAGAGAAAGAGAGTGGTACGGTCGCGTGCTCGGTCCGGAAGTCGAAAGTTTGACATCGTCGAAGGGAAGTGTGACGCGAGTCAGGGCAAACACCGGTTTTTTCTCGAGACGGACGAGGCGCGGCGCCGTCCGTCCCTTTCTTCTCTCGCCGCGCTTCTTCCTGTCGAAGCCTGTTCTCTCGCGTTGTTCTCGACGCGATCGCTGTTCCCGACCGAATTTCTTAGTTCTCGCGAGTTCGCCTTCACGAAACGCGAGCGAGTCGCGTGTCCGAAGAGCCCCACCTCCGCGCTTCGGCCGACAGTGGCCGTACGGCCGAGGACGACGACGACGACGACGACGGCAACGGCGAACGACAGTTTTGCGCGCGTTCGTCCCGCAAGCGCGCCGTCCGCTTCGCTCTCGTTGCGCAGTTTCGCTGGAAAGATTCGGTGCGTTGGTGTTCGCAGGTCGCGATGAAGGAGACGTTGTCGAAGCAGGAGGTTAAACGCGAATGGGAGGACGGTCGAGCGGAAGAAGATTCGCCGCGAGTGGCAACGACGGAGGAACGATCCGTGGACAGTTCTAGGTCGGTGATCACAGCGAGAAGGCACGTGCGCACCATCACCACGGCCGGACACATCACCGAGACCGTGGCCGAACCCGAGGCAGACTCGCAGCACCATCGTCGATCGGCCGACGATCAAGCTCAGCAATGCAGATCGCGCTCGTATCAGGACGAGCAACAGCAACAGCAACAGGATCAAGGCTGCAAGCTGAGTATCCTTCAAATTGCCCATACCGAGGCGGAGATGCAACAACAACAGCAGCACGCTCGTTCTCGCGAGCAGTCTCTCGTCTACATGACGAGCAACGGGCAGGAGGTGCGAGTGCAGGTGTCGGAAACGGTGGATCCGTCCGTGCTGACGGTGAAGGACACAGTGAGGTAAGCGAAAACGCGTGATCGCGTCTGTGAATCGTTCAATGACGTTCGACGATTCGAAAGGTACGAGACGCCGGAGCCGGAGAGAACGGACGCGGATCGTATGTACGCTGGATACTCGGCGGACGGACCGCAGCAACAGATGCGAAGGGACGGTCACGCGATCGCGATCCAGGCGGTGCAAGAGAGACGCGTGGTTCAGTCGGCCGGCGGCAATCAGAGGTACAGTCCGCGGGAGGGAGGCGGCCAGTCGAGCGGTGCAAACGGATCGACGGCGGTCGCAAGGTCGTATCATCAGGGTTCGTCGCCGGTATTGGTAGCGACCAGCGAGGAATACGAGGGTGGTGGCGGCATGGCCGAGACTAACGTCGGGGTGCAGCTCGATTCACCCGCGCCGCCGTCTTACTCTCCGCCGATCGGCGGCGACGGCGGTATCCGCGCGACCGCGGCTTCCGTAGGTCACCAGCAACCGGCCCAACAGCATCAAATGGTCACGGGATACGTGAACACCGGCGGGGTGAGCATCAAGTACGAGACCGAGGCGGCGAACGTGGCCGCGACGAACGCTGTGGTGGCAGCGGCGGCTGCGGCCGTCGGTGCCACGGTCCCGGTCGACGGTATCAAGGTGTCGAGCACGTACACCACGCTCGAGACGGTGCCGATTCCCCCGTCGCAAGCCGTCCAGTATCAGCAGTACATATCCGCCAGCGAGACGTTTCAACAGGCACCGACCTACAGCTACAGCAAACCCGGCGATCAAGTGATCTTCGCGTATCCGTCTCAACTGTCGTCGCGAGTGCCCGGGGTAAGTAGGCTCGGCTCGACACTTTTCTCCGTCGTCTATCGTACCGCTGATTTCTTCGTCTGTTTCTATCTGTTTGCCTAGCGTTGCGATATCGTCGCGTCTTGTAACGCGATACTATTACTAAAAACGTATGAAAACGACAAAACGACGGATAAATCGCAACTACTAAATAGTATTGTATCGGCAGCTAAATGATCGCGGATGTTATCGTTACCACTGAACGACAAAATCCGCGTTCGCTTAGTTGCCAACGACGACAGTTACGATCGACGAGTTTTCGCGTTCGGTTGCTCGATGGTGTCGTACGTTGTCGTAATATCGTGAGAGAAAAGAAAGAGATAGAAGAGAAAAAGAACGGAGAACGGCGGAATGACGCGAAGAACGTCGAATCGCACCGAATCTAACGGTTGATGTCTCTGTTAAACGAGATTGGTAATGCATCGGCAATTTAGGTCGAATCCCCTGGAAGCGCGTACATGAAGGGCGACCCGACGTTGGCGTCCTCGCTGGGAGGGTCGCGCGGCGTGCCGCCTCTTCACTACGAGCAGCCAGGCTCGCCGGGATCTCAGGTGACGCTGTACGGGACCGGGGCCGGATCGTACTCTTACACGAAGCCAAACACCGCCAGCGAGTACTGGTCGGCCGCCGGAACTCCGTCTCCGCCCGCGTTCGATTGCGTGCCGAGCTATCAGAACGTGGCGGCGATC
Organism: Bombus haemorrhoidalis; assembly: GCA_014825975.1. NCBI lineage: Eukaryota > Metazoa > Arthropoda > Insecta > Hymenoptera > Apidae > Bombus > Bombus haemorrhoidalis. The sequence goes on from CM026170.1 coordinate 1,666,363, forward strand.
TCCGTGGGTGACGCGGCCAACATTCAGCTGTACTCGGGAGGAGCGTACAGCGTGTCGACCGGAAGCACCACGGCTCCGTCACCGTGGCCGAATCTGCCGTTGACCAACGAGGATGGTTTCGACGGGACCATCATGACCGCGGACCCAAAGGAGTGCTTTGGTTGCGGCAATCCATCGACCAGCTGGAAGAGAGACGAAACCGGCCGTTTCTATTGTCAGACTTGCATCTACAAGATGAACGGAATAAACAGGTCGTCCATGAGATGCGGCAAACCCAAACAAACCGTCGCCACGGTAAACTTCTCGCAACTATTCGTTCGTTCGATCGCCCCTTTCGCCCGATCTTGCCTCTTCCCTTTCGTCGTCCCCTTCTCTCTCTCTCTCTCTTCCTCTTCCTCTTCCTCTTCTTCTTCTTCTTCTTCTTCTTCTTCTTCTTGTTCTCCCTCTACTCCCCTCTCCCCTCCTCCTTCTCCACCTCCTCCTCCTCCTCCTCCCCCTTGTTCGTTCGTTGGCAAGCGTCGTCCGCGAAAAAAAGAATTGGCGTTATCTGTTACCGAGAGCAAACAATCGCGCCGAGGCTCACGCCGGTTGTTGTTTACTCTAGTTTCTACGTCTCGAACGTTCCCATTTTCGCGTTCTTGAGTCCACGCGAATTCACTCCACCGCTCCGTCATTTCTCGTCCCCTGTTTTCTCGTTCTAGGCCGGTGTACGAAGGACGGGGGTTCAGTGCGCCAATTGCAGGACCAGCAACACGACCTTGTGGCGGCGGAACAACAACGGCGAGCCGGTGTGCAACGCTTGCGGCCTCTACTACAAGCTACACAACGTAAGTGTTCGAACGGTTGGCGCGCGTCCGCCCACTCGATAACGTTTTCGAAGGATTTCGTCGATCGGTGGTGCTCCTTCTCTCCTCCGTCTTGCATCGCGAGCTACTGATTGCGAAACGCGACGACGATTCCTCGTCGGCCGACGAATTTCGTCTTCCAAGTCGAGCCGATTCTCTCTCTTTGTTTGTACAACTGCCGCGACCCAGCGCCGCGAATTACTTTCGAAGCGAAAGCGCGTCTTTGTCAGTTGCGGCGCGGAAACGAAGGAAAGTAACGGGGGCGGGGGGGGGGGGCGGGGACAAGCCGAATTCCGCTGTAAAATCTCGCAGAATGATCCCGCTGCACTTTCGTTAACACGGTGGCGCGTAACGATCGCGATCGTTCGGCGATCGCCCGATCGGTACGACGTGCCGTGTCATCGCTGGACCGGCTTAAACCCGTCGACGGCAGACCATCGCTGTTACATCGATCTAACGACGGGAATTAGCTCCGATTTCGCAGCACATGTCACCCTTATCCCACGCGTCTATTCGCAAATCCAGATTCGCTAGTAGCGACATTCACCGATAGAATCTGCCGCTTCTTTTACGACCCACGGTCGATACGTAAGAAAATCGCATTTTTCGACTGGCATCGAGTTCCTTTCTCCTCTCTTTTTCTTTTCTTTGCTTTTCGTACGTATAGTCGATCTAATATTTTATCACCGATATCGTTTGAGAAAGTTGTTGCTAAGAGTGGTTCTTCGCCGCCGGATTCTCTACCAGTTAGTAAAGTTCGTTGTTATTACCTTAGGGAGTGGGCGGGGAGGGAGGGGGGCGAGAGGGGTGAAGGAGAGCACACGCGCGCGATGTCGTCGATCCGTCGAAACACGAAATCTTGGCCAAGGATCGAGAACGAAACGCGGTCACCGTTCGTGATCCCGGTTGCCCGTTGATTACTTTTCTTACGCAACGCGACGCTCCTCGCGTGGCCTTTATCTCGGTGTGCTCGCCGGCCGACTCGTCTCGAACCCCCGGTTCTCCGATAATCGTCCCGAAAACATCTCGAAAACGCCAAGATCTGAAATCGGTGCATCGATCGTACAATCGTGTTACATACGTGTACGCGATACGTCGTTACGAAATCACGAGCGCCGTGTTTCAGCGCACCTCGAGTGGTCCCGCCTCGAGAACTTGTGTTCGCTCGGCGTTCCGCGTCTCCGAAACCTTGACTGTTATCCGCGATGCATCATCGCGATGGTGCGTCGCGGCGCGTCCTTAATCGACTTTGATCCCGCAAGCCGATCGACCGCGCAACCGCCTTATCGATGATTTTAACGAGATCGTAAACGCCGATACGGCCGGCCGTTTATTATCACGTTTCAACGAATACCAGTAATTTCGTGTTCGCGTTCGCCGCGGATAAACTTGTTACGTTTTGTTTTTTTCTTTGCCCTTGCGCAGGTGAACAGGCCACTGAGCATGAAGAAGGAGGGAATACAGACGAGGAAAAGGAAGCCGAAGAATCATTCGGGAATGAGCGGAAACTTGGCGGGTCCGAGCGGCATGCACAAGACCGAGATTAAGTCTAACTTACTCGGTGAGTCTTCGGTGAGCAAGTTTGTCATTAAATTCCTTTTCCGTTCGCTTTTCCCCCAACGCGTCTATTTGCCTATCTCGAGACGGGTATCGATCGTCGATCGATACGGCTGGTGTACCTACGGATCGGACGAATCGTCGTTTCTCGGATTTCGTCCGTTCCTTGTAACTCGCCCTCTCTCCATCGCTCTATCTCTCTTCTCTCTCTATTTCTAGTTACATACATACATACATACATACATACATATATATATATATATACACATATACATACATGTGTGTGTACAATAGTGTCTCGCCGATGGAAGTACGATTTGGAGCAAAAATGATAGGTACGCGCGAATCGCGAAAAGGTACGATGATGATAAAATGCGTGGCATCGTATAGTACGTAGTCTCATGGCGGACCTTGAACGACTCGAAATTCGAGTCCCGGATCGGGAGTAAAGTCCGACATGGAGCGACACCGCGCCGCGTTGCCAACAAACAAGTCGGATGACCGATCGAGATAAAAAATTCGCCGCTCGTTGTAAATGGAGGGAGGAGAGGGCGAAGGAAGCAGCGCGAATAGTGACGAGCGTAACCGAGCGGAGAGGAGCGAACGTGAAGGTAACGTTTCGAATCGTTGGTCTCTTTTCACGTTCCAGTGGACTCGCTGCAGTTGAACGTGTATGGGAGCGGTGGTAGTGGTAACGGGGGTGGGATAGTGACCGATACGGAGGCGAAGCAAGAGGCCGAGAGCGAGGCAGCGACCGGGGCAGGTACAGATGGCGGTGGTGCCGGTACAGAAACCGGGGATCGGGCGGAGAACGAGAACGGAAGCGGTAACGCGTCGGGTGGGAACGGAGGATCCGACGAACGTCGTCCAGCCCTAGGTACACCGACTGCGGGGCGATCGAGGCACGCGAGCCACGCGCACTCGCCCCTCGCTTTACCTACCGCCGCAGTTCTCAATCGACAGACTACCCTTACGTAAGTGCGACGACGCGCCTCTATCAGTTTCAGCGACACTAACCTTTAACTGGTTTTTTTTATCTTTTAGCGTGCCACCGCTAGAGCCAATCGTTAGCCATACCGGTGGCGATCTTCTCTCGGTTATAACTTCCACCACGGCTATCCACGCCGAAAGGTCGTAACGAGGACGAGAACGAGAGGTGCGAGAAGAAGAAAAATAGCGCGGTAGAGAAGATCGTGCGGAAGGCGCCAACTACTGCGACACGAGTGCCGCTTCTGCCAACGCGGTGACCGGAGAACGTCCGGGACGCAGCAATCAACTTCATTACCGACCAAAGGTTCTCGGGCGTGTCACGGAAACGTCGTCGGCTTTCTCGTTCTCGGTCACGTTCTCGTCGACGAAATACGAAATGCTACGCGACTCGCCGTGTACCTGCGATTTTGGATTTCTTTTCTGTTTCCGGGCGAGAAACGATATCGTCTCGCTGTCTGCCTCTCCCTCCCTCCATCTCTCTCTCTCTCTCTCTCTCTCTCTCTCTCTCTCTCTCTCTCTCTCTCTATCTCTATCTCTCTACAAATTCTTTCTATTTATTTTTATTTGTAAAACAATTTTCAAAATCGAGCCGGTCGCGCGTTCGACTCGACTCGATTCGACTCGACTCGACTCGACGCGACTCGGTTGCGAACTTGGAACACACGCTCGAGATGCGCGCGATCTTACCGACGAATTTGATTTTACCGATCGTGCTCGACCGTACCGACGGATGCGTCGTCACTTCGTCGGACGATTCCGCCCTCTGTACGAGAAGGAGAGAAACACGAGTTCGCCTGGGATGGCCGTCTTTTTCTCTCGCTTCTCGACCCTCCTGTTCGTCGGCTCCATCGCCTCGGACGCCTTTGTTCTTGGTGTTGGCCGAGTCCGCGAACGCTGCGAAAATTTTGTCCGTGGCGCGTTCGATCTGACGCGTTCCTTTGTAAATGTAAATACACGGCGTACCGAACGCAGCTGCTTTCGTTCGCGTACACCTACGTACGCGCGCGATGCATATACGCGATACACCGGCGTGCCAGCGCGCGTACGTGTTTGGTACGTATAGTATATGACGCGTCCGTGTACTCGCGAGAGAAACGAGTACACGTAGGTGTGCAGCGAGGCGAATTCTCCCACAAAGGGTAATATACGCGTGTTCGGACGTTGACCAAAGCGTTGACGCGCGAGCCGAAGATCGCGAGGGAATAATGGAAGCGCGAAACGTAGAAAAAAGAGAAAGAGAAACGTATTTATTTGCTGGCACGTCGAGAAGCGCGCCACGACTCGTACGGCCGCGTAACGACAGCAGTCGCGCGTGCCTTACGGAACCACCTTCGTTCGTTTTGTAAATTGTAAAGGTCTGTGTAAAAAGCTTGAATAAAAGAAAGTCGACCCGATCTTGGTCGGATGCGAGGATTTCGATGGAAACGCGTTCCGAGATGGGTAGTAAATGGTTTAGAGCGGCGCAAAGCGGTAACGACTGGTGAAAACCTTGAAAGAAACGCACGAAAGAAGGATGCGAGACGAGGACGAGCGGTCCACGAAACGGCGAGGATCGGCATCGCCAGCAAGAGCAAAAGGAAAGAGCGCGCGCGCGCGATCGAGCGGCTGGCCGCTCGGGAAGGCGAAATGGAAGGCAGGCAAACGAGGAGGCCGCAGCCGGGGGGATCGGGGAATTCACGGGGCCGAGGGGGAAGGCGGGGGGCCGTGAGTCCATCAGCCTAAAGAGTGGCTATCGTGCCTGCTAAGGGCTATTCCATGTTAGCCGCTCTCGGCGAGTTCTTTTTTTCTTTTTTCCTCCTTTTTATTCCCCTCCTGGACTTTTTGTGAGGCGCAAACGTGGCGCCGCCCTCGAGATCCCTTCTCGCGCGGGGAAATACCGCAAGCTTCGTCGTCGTCGTCGTCGTCGTCGTCGTCGTCGTCGTCGTCGTCGTCGTCGTCGTCGTCGTCGTCGTCGTCGTCGTCGTCGTCGTCGTCGTCGTCGTCGTCGTCGTCGTCGTCGTCGTCGTCGTCGTCGTCGTCGTCGTCGTCGTCGTCGTCGTCGTCGTCGTCGTCGTCGTCGTCGTCGTCGCGAACTGCTAAGGTTTCTCTTCTTTTCGATAATCGTCGTCGCGTCGGCTCGACGGACATGCCGAGTTTGCTGGATTCTCGTTTCTCCGTTCGATGCGATGGTCGTCGAAGGAGAAACGATGCGTACGGAAATATAGCCGCGCGCGAACTCATTCTAAACAGAAGGGGGGAGGAGAAGAACGTACGGGTTCTCGCGCGGTCGGATCGCTTGGAATTTAAGGGATGCGCCCGACGTTTCCCTATCGGCGCGGCGCCAACCGGTGTGCGTCTTATCGCGAGCCGTGCAGCACACCACCGTTACTTCGACTTTGAGCCGCAGCGTTCGACTTTCGAGTTTTTGTGTGGATGAAATTCTTTCTACGCGGTAGGATGCATCTGAACGAGGATATGGAAGAGAACGGAACGGTGACGATCGTCGATCGACCACGGGTCGCTGGAATCCGTAGGAAGCAGCCGGGCAGGCGCGAGAACAGACGCGTCGCCATAAATAAGCGCGAAGCGCAACAAATTAGATCGTTCGCGATGCCGCGTGGTACATCGCTTAGCCCGATCGGCGCGTTCGCGATATTTCACGGCCGAGGCAAGAGCACGTAAGTTAAGCCTCGTCTCGGCGTGTTCAGGCCTTTCTCCCTTCTCTCCGTTCTCGCCATATTTTCTCGCTTTCCGGTCCTCTCCTTCGTCGTGGCTACTCTCGCGCGCCACGTCGTTACACGGTAGGTGGTGCGCGCGCGATACGCTCTCTTAACCGAGAGAGCGCGTTTTCCTCGTAACGCGCGGCGGCCAGGCCGCGCGTCCTCCGATTCGAATCGCCGTCTCGCGGACGCGCGTGCCGCCGCTTTCTCCGCGCGCCGTTTCTCTTTCGCCGCGTAGCGTCTCGGCGTTTCGGTGAGCGTCGCCTGGCCGGCGTTCAGCCTCCGGCTTCGCTTCGACTCGCGGCGGACGCGATCGCGAGTGACCGCGCACCGAGAACCGGACGATACGTCGCGCGATCCTCGTCGAATTTTCTTATTTTTCAGCGAGGCGACTCGTTCGCCCACAGGGCTATTACAGAACCTACGGCCGATCCTGAGCATCCACGAACGCGTGCGTGTACGTGCGTACACGTGTACCTACACGCGTGGAAACAACCGCGTACCAGCGACCCGGTTTCCAGGAAGACGGCGAAAGGGGGACCGGGACGAGACGAGCCGAGCCGAGCCAAGCCAAGACGGGCCAGGCCGGGACGGGGCGAGGCGAGGAGAGGCGCGCGTTTCGAGACGGTCACAGGGAGAAGGAGCGGGAAACGCGGACCAACGACGATTAGATTAGAGAAGAGACCGCACCGCGTTCCCGGTCCTTCGCCGGCGACCAATTCACCCGGGTGATCGAGATTCCCGCAAAGTCGTTCTCTCTTCGACCGACCTCGTCCTCGTCCTTGCGGCTTTCGTCCGGTCGTTTCGTCGACTCGCGCGACTCGCGTTCGTCGGATCGGCTCGCGGTAACAGGCCCCGCGAGAACAGATAGGCACGGGACAGCGCAACGCCAGCCGAGCCACCACTTATAATTCGTAGGATGCATTATTTTCAAATCGAGTGTGATTTAGTGCGCGGTGACGCGCGCTCGCGCACCAACGTCGATATGTAAATGCGTTAATGCTTAATGCGTGTCGGTTGATTTATCGTCGCGCGATCACGGCTACGCGAGTGAAAGGCGTTCTGCCTGCCACGGACGCTCTCGCTTCGTCGTCTCGAGAAACGCGAGTCGTTCGAACGCGTATTGGAAAAGCTTTGCCAATCGGCCGAGATCGTTTTCCACGTCGAACCGCGGACCAATCGCGGACGGTGGTCGCGAGACGAAGGACAGCACGGGACAGGGTGGCCACCCCGCAACGCTCGACGACGGTAGACGCGCAACGACTGTTCGCCGCTGCTGCTGCACCCTCCAATTTTCCGATCGGCGCCACACCTATCTATCTCCGCCGTTACTTAATGGCACGCTCTACCACTCGTATTTTATCCCTACGTCCCGACGAGATAATCGGGACCTTCGTTACGCCGGTTACGACCGATTCTCTACCGTCTCCAACCGAACGCTCCAACGAATCGAACCGAGTACCGGCGATTAACGGCGCGACGCGGCCACCGCCGAGTAGAAACGCAGGTTCTGCCGCGTTTCGAACAGCGTCTCGCCTTTCTTTTCGTCCTTCGACGAATCGAATCGAATTTAACGAACGGAGAAGACGGTCCCGTTCGACGCAGCGACCGACCGCGCGCCGGTTTCACAAATTTCCGATATTCGAAAGTCCATCGAGAAGGGGCGACCGCGAGCGAAGGGGGCGCGACGCGTTTTCGCAAGGTCGATCGTAATTGGCGAAACGGTGCGGCGGGGCGAGGAAAATCGGACGACCACGACGAACGACGCGCGTTCACGAGGCGACCGTTTTTCTTGGAAGAGGACGCTCGCTGGTACGGACGAGATGACGTTTCGTCCGGGTCAGCGGTGCCGGCGGTCGCCATCGGACGTGGATCGCGCGTCGATACTTCGGTCGCCTCGCCCGACGAAATTCACGGGATCGCGCCGATTTCCAGCGAGTCGGAATTAAGTAGGAAGAAACGGCGGCGCGCGTCCGTCGAGTTCGCAGACCGCGTTAATGGCTGCGCGTTTTCTCCACGCGTCTTCGATTCGTAGCTGGAGCGGGATCGCTCCGACTTTCGCGCCGCCGCGACAACGAACGGAGAGGACGACGACGGTGGAAAATTATGGTAAAAATGAAAAACGCTCGTCGGACGGTGGTGGCTCGGAACGAACGCGGGGAAAACGCGTGGACGGAGATGCCGGAAGATCGATACCGATCGAACTGATTGGCTGGGATGACGTGGGCGACGGTTCGACTAATCCCAGAAATGGAAAAGTCGGGTATCCGTGTTTCGGAGGGAAAACGCGGGTGCGTGCAAAAGGGCGCGATACGGCGAGGTTAAGGAAGAGAGTCGACGAGGGCGATGGAAGCGAGACGGAGGGTCCGTGCGAGCGGTCGACATTGGCCGACGACGGATATGGATAGGGGTGAAAGATAGGGGCAAGGGGCGAGGTACGAGGGGTTTCGGACGAGGGTCAAGCCTGGATGCGAACTTCCGGCGTGGCGATAAGCATCGCGCTCGCAGGGGTTCCTACCTGACACGCTACGTCCGGTTTTCCGACGTAGGGGGATCGGTAAGTGGCGCAAAATAGGCGCGTGCTCCGTCGCTTCGCTTGCGTCGGACTGGCTTTTCCGTATTTTCCGTGCGCGACACGACGCGCCGACGAGTCTATTGGTCGATCGGCTGCGGGAAATCGCGATCGCTGTTGGAAAACGCGACCCATCGTCGAGCCACGGATAGCCGATCGATACGCGTTTCACGGACGATCGGAAGAACGATCGAGGAGAAACGAACGGCGGAGACGGACGACGACGAAGGGTGGAGGACGCGCGAGCCAGGGTCGACGCGAAGGGGAGAGGTTGGCGCGTAGGTTCGTAAGCGAGTACCGCGCGGCGAAGCGACGCGGATTTCCGAAGATATGGGAGAAGTACGATCCGGTCGCGGACACGGCTTATCCGGGCTCGATCTGGTCGGACATTATAGGGCTGGAGAAGGCGGTGGTAGGGAGGCAGAGAGAAAGGGAGAAAGAGCGGAAGAGAGAGAGGTCGGAGCAGCGTGGAGTAAAAAGGATTTTATGAAAATTGCTCGGTGGCCGATGCGCCGCGGCGTGTCGGCTGGCCGATCGGTCGTTCGGTCGTTCGACGCCCTTCGTGCTCGTGGGCGTCGAGACTCCGCCTCCCAGGAGCCGGCACGATACGCCGCCTCGGACCGCCTCTCGGTCTGCCTGGGACGCGCGTTCCTCGCCGTGGCTGCCGTGGTCGCGTGCGTTCGCCTCGCGATTTTCATCCCTACCACGCGCCACCAACCTCCGTCTCGTTCTCTTCCGTTTCGGATGGCCCGCGCCGTTTCCTTCGCCTTTGCGCACACAGTCTCGTGACTCTCGGCCAAGAGCCGGACAACCTGGACGAGCCGCCGTGGCGACGACCAGAGACGATCGCTCGCCGGTGATCCGTGGCCCGCGGTCGCGTTCGCCCTTCGACTCGGATCGCGCCTCCGCCTTCGCCCCCGCCCCCGCGTTAGACCACGCCGCGACTGCTTTCGCCTTCGCGTTCGCCTTCGCGACTCCGGCTAAACCACCCCCTCCCCGTTACGCCAACGATCGCCGCGCCAAAGGTGACTGTCCAAGCGAGCGTCGAAGCCGCGCGCAGTCATCGCTTGCACCGCGTTCTGGAACTCTTTCGCTCCGCGTCCTTTCCACGCTCGTTCCGACGTTGGCTCGCGCTGCCTCACAGTTCTCGACGAATGTGCCCGATTCCGAGACGCTACGCGCTTCTCCTTCGTCCTCTCCCTCCTGCCGTTTCGCCTTTCCAATCGCGACGTCGTCGCGCACGTCACTCGATCGCCAATTCCGTCGTCGCGACGATCGGTGCGCGCCAGTGAAACGAATCGGTGTGCGGGCTCCCTTACCACGAGCCACAGGGACAAAGAGAGAGGGACAGAGAGAGAGAGAGAGAGAGAGAGAGAGAGCGCGTTTCGCGCGATTTCTCGAAATGACCGCGAGAATCGTCGACGAGAATCGTCGACGCTAGTCGCCGCCGTCGGTCGCCGTTTCTCCATAGACTCGTGCTAGTCGCTCGATATCGCGGTGCCGTCGTTCGTCGACTCGATGATCCTGGTCGCGTGGAACGCGTCATCGTCCTCGGTGGAATTGCAAACGCGATTCGAGTTTCGTTTTGTCGGCGACGGAGTTTGCCGGTAGTGGGATCCAACGGACGATCGTCAGCTGACAGGCGGCCAACGACGACGATAAGAAGAACCGGAAACGGAAACGGAAACCGAGGACACGTGGAAACGTTTCATCGACGTTCGATTCGACCTTGCCCCGACGCGCTAGGATGTCTAGTTTGGACGGCTGATTACGAGTAAGTAGCTGTGCGTATTACGCTCTCCGTACGACGACAGACGAGATCCTTCGTTTTCGTTCGAGCCAGCGATAATCGGTGCGTGGCTAAGAGGATGCGTTCGAACGTAATGGAAGGATACGGGTGGTTATCTGTACGCTTTTTCCTTATCGGCGTTAATTAGCGATAACGACGATGCAGGTAGATCGTGCGACGCTCGTGCAGCTTGCGCGACACGAGCCTATCGCTTTTCGTATTCCGTTCGATTCGGTCTGATTGCTCGGCGAATCCGTTCGATTCGTTCGGCGGTGGAAGGTCGGCGCGCGTTCATCCGCGATACCGATTCGAAATCGGCGAAAGGAATTCTCCTCGTCGCGCGCAGACAAACGAAACGTACGCGGCCGAACGGCCGGCCGCCGCAAATTGGCCGAAAATCTGACGGATTTTCAACGTTCAAGAACAGCGTTTAACGGATCGTCGCGCACGATAAACTCGCTCGTCGCGTCCAAACGTCGGCGCGCGTTTATCGCCATACATCGGACCATGCCGGCACCGCCATTCCTTCCCCGGGCAGTTTTATCTGAACGGCCATTTCCCGTAGAAACGGCGGTAAGATACGAGCACCGCGTCGATCCGACCAGTTTCTAGCCGAGTGAAACGCGACTATGTTGGTGGAAAGTTTACGCGAGAAATATCGCGTGTTGCGGACACGGCCGACCGATTGTCGCGATTCACGCGGAGAGGAGAATCGCGTACGTGGTACGTGGATGCAGAGGCGGTATCGAGTGACGCGACCGTCGAACGATTCGAACGGTCTGGAATCTTAAATCGGTCGCGTCGCACTCGAGAAAGAACGTACGCGAGAGAAGATCGTGAGGCAAAGGGACCGCAGAAGCCGAGGTTGGAGTGGCTTTTCCAGGGATGTAACGGCGCCGGCGGCCGGCGGCCGGCGTCTCCCTACGAGAACACTCGTCCGGTTCTTAGGCCTAATTGGTTGTCGCCCGGCGCCTTGTCTTGTTCACGAAGAAAGCAGACCTTTCTCGGTTACCACGCCGTTCCGTTTTTCTCTTCTTTCTTTCTTCTTTTTCTTTTTTTTCTTCTTTTTTTCTAGCCACCCTTTCGAGGCTGGCTGCTAAGAGCGCGTCGCGTCGAGCGACCTGCGTCGGTCGCTCGATTCCAACGTAACCGAGACGAATCTACCTACCGTTTTCCGGTAATCGAGCCGGCGCGTGAAACGTATCGGTCGCGCGTACGGACGCGAAGAAGAAAAGGAAAGGAAGAGAGCGGGAAGAAGGACGCGCGAGTGGAAGTTAAAATCGCGATCGAGTGGACGCGGAAAGACGGGAAGTTTGAGACGCGAGTAAACCGTACACCGGTGGATTCGCGTATCGGGAAACGCGCGAAGCACGCTTAATTTACCGTAATAGCTATTCCGCGTATCGAATAGATATTTTTATTGGCGTTCGCTTTCGGTACGATACGCGTTTATCGAGTGTCGTGTTTATCGAGCATCGTAAAACGATCGTTAATGTTTTTACGAATCGATAACGATCGCCATGGGTTCTCGTAATAATGACGTTGCCACGCTGTCTGCCGTCGGATCGATAAGATCTCGAACGATCTCACGACTCGTTCGAGAATCACGAATAGGCAAAGTCCCCTAATTTATCAGCCGCGTTCTCGGTCATCCTACGGGCGGACGGGTTTCACCGTCCTCGCGATTTTCTCTGTCGTACGGAAAATGTGCCGATCGTGCGTGGCGATGGCGCGCGTCGCTGAAATTCGTCGCGAGACGTCGCGAAATCGGTCGGTAGAGAAGAGGACGAACGGCACGGGGTAAAATCCGGTAAAATGGTATCGGGCGATCGAGGAGGCGAGCGAGGTTGCGCGCATCGGCCAAAGACCCGTTACGTCGGAGGACGAGGTAATTAATTTAAGCCGCGAACGGCTCGGCACTAGGCCAATGCAAACACCTTCTTCGCGCGGTCGCACGCACAGCCGCGGCTTATAACGCCGGAGCGCCGCGACTCCCGGATAAACGATCCTTTGCCACCTTTTTCCTGTCTTTCTCCGTTCGCGTACTCGTCCTTCTCCGCATCTTCTTCTTCTTCCTCTTCTTCTTCTTCTTCGTCTTCTTCGTCTTCGTCTTCTTCTTCTTCTTCTTCTTCTTCTTATTCTTTTCCTTTTCCTTCGTCTCCTCTTCTTTCTTCCGAGTGGTCTGGCGCGCGCGCGCGCGCGCGCGCGGGCACACGCACACACACACACGCACACGCGCCAACCTTTCGATCCTGGATCCGGGATATAACTGTACAACGAGGCTGTCGCGACTTTGAGCCAACTAGCTCGCGACGAGCAAAAGAAACAGCGTCGCGAGGCGGAATTCTCGGCGATCGAACGCATAGGCGGAGACCGGACGAATCGGCGTGTTTGGATGGTGCGGCGGAGAAATTGCGGCGAGTAATCGTGCGCGAAACAACGACGATACGAGCCGGCGACGAAAAAGGAGAAGGAACGAGCGCGCGATTTAACGAAGCAACGGCGAATCGTGCGTATCGCGACGTTAATTACCATGCATAATTAGCGTAGAGTGGCGATCGAGTTTGAACGGAATTCCCGTGGTCGATCGACGGCTGCTCGTGTCAGCGGCTTGGCGGCGGGATGCGCGACGGGTGACCGGTAGCGTTCGCATCGAGACGAAATCGAGCCGTGTAAACGAAAAATTCGAAAGTCGCACGATCCCGTGCGAGGGAGGGGAAATGGAGACGGGGGGAAGAGAGAAGGAAGAGCTTGGTTTAACGAACCTGTGGAGGCAGCGAGACAACGACAACGCCGACGAGGAAACGGCTGAAGGCGACGACGGGGAACGACGGGGAACGACGACGACGACGACGACGACGGCGACGACGTATCGCGAACGTTAATTACCACGGTGAGAGTTCGGACGAAATGCTCGCTACGGTTAGACAACGATCGCTCGTTCGCCGTGCCTCGCCTATCTCGGAAGGGTGGCGCGCGGCCCAAGCTCGTCGCCGCGCCGCGGCAGATGCATTAATCGAACCGGCTTAAATTATAGCCGGCCGCTAATTGCGCTCTTCTCTCGGTCTGTCCGACCGCGAAAGACACGCGGCATTTCTCCTAGCGATTGCGCGTGATTAAACCGTCCCGCTTCTCTCCTTCTTTTCTGCCGGTCTGGTTGGCGTGGTCTCGATACGCAGCACGGAAAACGAGATCGAAACGAAATCGAAGCTGGCCGCGACGGACCGACTAGAACGAGGGATAGATAGCGAGACGGCGAGAAGGCACGAGGGGATCGGTGGGAACCGGAAGAGCGGCGCAGCACCCACCGGTGCTCCCTCCGCGGGACGCTCGCGATAGTTAAAACCGGCCGTAAGGAATTACGATGCGATAAAACGCGTATCGGTCGGCGTGCTGCCAGAGATATCGCGAGCACCCTCGCCGTTGGCAAGTTCGTCGTCGGTCGGACGGCTGATTCGTCTCGCCACTAGCGAAATCGAAACGCCAAACGACGGTGGAAACGGCTGTCGCGGTTAGACGCGAAACGCGAAGAACGGCGTGGCGCGTGGTTCGCGTGCTTAGCTTCGATATATCGCGATTACGTAACTCGATTAACGGTAAAATCAAGCATGGTCCATGGTGCAACGAACCAACGAGTCGCAGAGTTTCGTAAAAATTGACACGCGACGAGCACGCGGTGAACGCAGATCCGTGTTCCTCGGCGGTGAATCGAAAACGGGGAAAAAAGGTGGCAATGGGACGAGACGCGCGGCGGCGATCGCGAGTTCTCGCACGCTACCAACCGGCGGATTAACTCGATCGGGGAAGAGAGATCGTAGGGGAGAGAGAGGGAGAGAGAGAGAGAGAGAGAGTGAGAGAGTGAGGCGCGATAAAATCGTAGCCGTAGCTGGACCGGACAATAATCGTAACGTCTCGGTCTGGTAGAGGCAATTCCGGTCCGGTTGGAATAAACGCGACGAATCCTTATCGTTAATTGGACGATAAAGGTAAAAAGGTATCGTCGCGCCGTTTCTGCGCATCTTCTTACTCGCGCTGTACCGGCGATGTATTCGGCCGGATCGCGGTTATACCCTGGATCGATACCTATAGAACGGCGGAATCCGGTGCTTGACCGGTTTCGACCGCTCCAAAGATCATCGAAAGATATCGCTTTAAACGCGGTCGCGCCTTAAACTCCTCGCGGAAACGGTAAATATCCGTGCGAACGTCGCGACGTCCATGGCTCTCGCGCGTCTCTCCCGAACGCTTACGAACGTTGTTGACGGGAAGCTGAATCTCGCCATCGTCGGCTTCCACTTCCGCCGGCATCTGCGAAATTACCGCGGTGCCGGACGATCGAAACTCGCGGCCCCGTTGCCCAGTCCTGGCTTACGTACGAGCGTACAAGGCGTTAGAGGCGTACGCTCGTACAACGAGGCCTGGCCACGCACGATCCTCGTGCCGGCCGACGGACCACCGTTCTCAAAGTTAATTAGAAAACAAACAGAAAATTAACGCGAACCCGGCAGCGAATCTCTCCGGTCGGGCGGCCGTTACTCACGATTTATCGTAACTCGTTCGAGTCCGGTCGGTGACCGGTTTATGCTCGAGATTGGTCGGCGATGCGTGCGCGCGCGCTAGAGCAGTCGCGGACGCGAACGCGTTTGCTCGATCGCCGCTCGAAAATCATCGATACCGGGCGAATCCGTTGGCGTCGCGCGTCGGATCGACGCGAGCAGGAAGTCGGTCTTTTCCCGCGAGAGCGAAACCAGTTTACCCGACGCTGCGGCAAAAATCGTGAATTATCGCGTAATCGCGAATACGTTTAACCCGTTAACGCATCGACGTTGATCGCGATAGCTCCCTTTTGCTCCGCTTTCATCCTCTCCTTCTCTTTCTTCTTAGCTTCTTCTCCCTTTCTCCCTTGTTTTCGTAGTGGCGCGCCGCTGGAAAGCCACGCGAGCGTACACGACGAGACGCGATGCAACCGAACGGCACGCGGATATTCGGAGTTGAAAAATCGAAACTCACGACCGGTTGGGCGGCGAAAATCTTCCCGACCGTTAATCTTGATTTATGATAACCGCGACCGCGATCCGCTCTCGGAGACCGACCGGATAATTGGATCGCGCGTACGCGCGTCCCGCAGCGTACGTTCCTGCTACCGGTCTCGGCCGGCGGCCGTCTGGCCGACCGTTTCGCACGGAACCTCTCTTCTCTTGCCCTTCGCTCTCCGCTCGCTTCCACCATCTCGATTCCACGCGACGTTCCACGAGTCGCGAGAGGCGACCACGCGCGCCACATCGCGTGCACGAAAAAGTCGAAAGGTGCTGGCTCGTTCGCCGACGAAGCGTGGTCCGGTGTCACGCATGGGAACGCGTCAGCGCGCCTTCGATCCGTCGGCGAATTTTGCGCCGGTGGACGTGAAATGACCGATCACGGAACGGCGCGGCCGTACGACGAACCGAGAACGGGAACGGGATCGGCAACGGGAGCAAAGTGTCTTCGTGCGATTCCATCGCAACGTTTACACGGAACTTCCCGGATACGCTCGAGAACGGTAGAACCGGTCCGAGACGGTGCATGCCAGCCGAATAATCGACTCGGTTAATTAGCGCGCGATCGATTCCTCTCCGTCGCCTTCAGACCCGATACGCGCGATCTTTTCAAAAGCTAGCCCGCCGCGTCCTTTTCCCTCTTTCCTCTCTCCCTCCCCCTTCCACTTTCTCTTCCTTCTCTGCTCTTTTCCCGTCGTTGGTCCGCCGTCGAAAACCGAGCATCGGCCGAGTTTCAGCCCGCCGATCGAGACCACCGAATCGCGGGAAATCGCGTCGCCGTTGACAGAACCAGCGAACGTACCGTTGTACGCGCGTCGCGTGCTTCTCTCGCGAGAAGCTCGTCGAACGACGTTGCCACGATTTTCCGCAAATCGTTGATCCGCGCCGTGGCTTGCTCCGCGCGAATCGTGGCTGTCGCGGGGAAGGGCGGACGGGGGAGCCAGGCAGATCGTAGAGTTTTCAAACGCGTTTAACCGAGCTCTAATGCGACGCGCGCGTATTATGGCGCGTGTATTATGCGGCTGTTGGGCCGACTGGCTGGATGGCTGGTCGGATGGCTGGCTGGTCGGACGGCTGGTCGACCGCGAGCTCGTGTGCGTGCGTGCATCGGATCGGGGCTCGGCCGTGAAAGTGTTGGTGCGTTGATCGAGCGCCCTCGAGGAGTATAGAGACAACGGCCTGCCGATACACCGACCGTGCTTCTCAACCGCAGCCGAGATCGCCCCTCGACGCGATCGTCGCGATTTCGCGGCACGCGACGCGATCTCGCGACTCGCGCGTCGTGCGGCTTCGAGATCGTCCGCCGGCCGTGCCGACGGATGTCGATACCAGGCGAGATCGATCGATCGCCGGTGGCGAAGGACGCGCCATCCGAGCGACCGTGACCGGACGCGACTTTCGGTTGGGAACGGCTGAGCCCGCGACGAACGGCGCAACCTTGTTCCCGAGGGAAACGGACAGGAAAAGGAATCGCGGAGGAACACGAAAGGCGACAAGGCGCGGCAAGTTTTATATTATAATTAGCCCGAATCCCCGACTCGTCTACTCGCCGCCTCTGGCGACTACGCGGCGGCGAGCATTTCGGCATTTCGACGAAAACGCTACTCGAATCGTGGCGAGATCGTTGGCGTCGCGATCACAGCGAGAATATCGGAGAACGGAGACGAGCCTAGTTCTCCGAAGCGAAAAGAGCGACGATCGAAACAGCGAAAGGTAGGGACGATGGCGTTGCGAGGCCATAAACCGACGACCCCCTGCTATCGATGGGCTTTCTCGTTTGATGGGGGAACTAACGACAGGACGGCTGAACGTAATGGACTGCCACGGTCGGCCGGTCGCTCGCTCGCTCCTTTCCCCGTAAAATAGATTTGGGGATGAAACAAGGGCCAGATATATATATATATATATATATATATATAGAGAGAGAGAGAGAGAGAGAGAGAGAGAGAGAAGAAACCGCGATGGTGGGTCCGAGTAAAATGGCGGTCGTACGTTCGATCCACACCCCCTGCGTTGCCACTTTGGCAAAATCGATACCGATGTTACTCTACCTACCGCGGTGATATGGCGGAACCGCTCGATTTTTCCCATCTGTTAGCCGGGTTCGTCGACGGTCAGCCGCCGGTCACCGGGCTGACGAAGAAGACACGACAACAGGCAGAGGCAAAGATATCGTAACGAAGATAGGGAACCGCAGGTTGCGTTTCGGTAGAAAACGTTCTCGTACCTGAACTCGGCCACCCGAAACGATGGAAACATACCGAGGATCCGGGGGACCGAAGATCGGCGACGACCTTATTGGAAAGTCGTGTTCTACGCTTAAACCGGAAGTCGAACGGGGAATCGGGGTGCCGGAGCGGGGCACGAGGGATGCGCGGCGGCGCGTTTACGAGCTGCCCGGACCCAAATGTAAAAACTCGAGTGAAAATGGATCGACCGGCGACGTTTCGGCTCGCGACCGTTGCGTCTCTCGTTAGGTGTTTCGACCGGTCGCTGGAAACGCGCGAATGCCTGCGAGCGTGCTTTTCTCTCGACGCTCCAGGCTGCCTGCATAAATCTCCTTTAGTGTCGGGCAATGAATAGAGACGGCAGAGAAAGGGGAGAAGTTACTCGCTTCCCGGTTCAAAGTCGTTGACAAAAATTCGCCAACTACAAGGCGAGCCACTCTATAATTCATAAATATTTAAATCACCGGCAAGCACCGCTCTTGTCCCTTATCAACGGTACCCGGGTTAGTCCCGGTGGCCACAGTTAAACGTAGCTTTCCGTTTTTCCGCCGCTTTCTGCCGGTGCTCGTTGCGACGCTCGTTGCGATCCTCGGCCTTCCGGAGAAGACGCAGTTTCGTCGCGGTGCGCCGCGACTCGCCGTCCGCCTAAACTTTAAAGTAGGCGTAAGTAGGCAAACCGGGTGTCGCGGATCGCGCGCTCGTTTTTCATTCGTCCCTTTCTCCTTTTTTCCTTTCCTTCTCGCTCTTTGTTTTCTCTTTCCCTCATCCTCTTCCTCCTCCGGTTCTCCCGCGTGCAAAACCACACGGGACACGAGAACGCACGAAATATCGTTAAAACGTGGCCGTGATCGCGAACGCAACGGTGTTTTTCGAGCAGAAAGACGAAGATAATTGCAACGAGTCT
Organism: Bombus haemorrhoidalis; assembly: GCA_014825975.1. Taxonomy (NCBI): domain Eukaryota; kingdom Metazoa; phylum Arthropoda; class Insecta; order Hymenoptera; family Apidae; genus Bombus; species Bombus haemorrhoidalis. The sequence continues at coordinate 1,684,983 of CM026170.1, forward strand.
GCAACTAGAAGCGAGAATCCTGGCGTGCGTAGCAGTTCGCGCGAGTAAGAGAATCAGAGAGAGAGTGATAGAGAGAGAGAGAGAGAGAAGAACCGAAACTCGATTCGGATTCTAATCGAGTCGAGTGGAGTAGAGTGGAGTGGAGTCGAGTCGCGTTCCACGACTAGCGAACGGAAGAGCTTCGTTCTTCGGATTTGCGCGCGCACGGTCTTGTAGACGCATGGAAACGCGGGTGTACGGTCGTCGCTTCTGATATTTACGGGCTCGCCTCGATATTTCGTATGCGAGCGCGATCGCGATCTCGTTTACTTGGAACGCGTGGAAACTCAGAGGCGACGGTTATACCGGTTGCCACGGTCGCTTTAAATTGCTCGCTTTTTTTCGAGAAGCGATACGCGCATCCGCTTAAACGCGCCCTTCCGTTACTAGAAAAAACGTTCTCGCTCCAAGAGGTTCGCGCCAATTCATTCGCCTTCCATGGCTAGCGAATCACGCTGATTCAAAAAATTGGTCGAAACAATCTTTAGGAAGGGACGAACTAACAGCGGAATAATAAGACTCGCATTATCGATGGAATCGCTTTTCGCGTCAAGAGTCGAACCTATAAACGAAGAGCACAATGCGAGCAAAACCGCAGCCAAAGCCGACGAGCAGCGGATCCCATTACCGTCGTTTTTCCAACACCGTAGGTAACGCATTAGTAAACGAGAGGCGGTTTGATCACGCGATCAATTTTTTTCTCTCACTGTGCTCTGTATCTCTGGCGTCGCGTCTTGCGCCTACTGGAAATCACCTTACCTCTGCCCTCCGTCTTTCAACCCCTTGCACGTTGCAGCACGCGAAACACGCTCTCTTTACTTTGGCCATCGCGTGCACCGTCGTTGACGAGTTACGCGCGATACAACGTAATTTTCTTTGATTTTGACCGATCGATCATATCGATCGATGAACGAGCGAAGACCCAGCCTTTATTTTTATCTGTTTGTTTATACGCTGATCAACCCGCTAGAATAAATACATTTACAACGACAGATGATAGTCGGCGGATACCTGATACTTAGGAAAACGGGAAACAAAATAAATTTTGCGCGATACAGATGGAAAAACACGGTGAAACGATACATGTAGAGGATAACGAGGATAACGCCGGCGCGTCAGCGACAACTGTTACAGTTACAGGCTGAATTAGCTGTCCGAGAAAGCTGCCAGGCAGAGAGCAAATTCGATTTCGCCTGTCAAAATGAAAATATTTAGATTCAGAAGCATGCCATTGAAATAGCAACGATTTCCTTAACATCAGCTAAATGGTTTATCTATTTATTTATCCAACGGGCATTGCGCCCTTTGTTGCCGCGTGCGAGACTACCGAATGAACGGAAGGGCAAAAGTGACTTTATGTTGTGATTTTTTCACTTCCGTACGAGTTAATAAGAACGATTCGAAGGAGATTACGAATTCTTGCGGAAAAAATCGGCGATTTCGCTAACGCCGTTGGCGGTTGAGCATTAAGTCGCAGTTACTTAGACTAAGCCGATCCGAAGCGATACGAAGAGATCGTCTTCTTCTCGTGGGATATCATGGGAGCGTGATTTGAAATGTGCAAGAATTTCTGGACAGTCGACAAACCGAGCCAGGATATTAAGGTCGGGTGCGCTATGGTTCTACGCTGTGCCAAGTGAACGTGTTCAAAGTTATAAGAATATTTTTCGTAGTTACGGCGAGCTTTCGGTATATCGGTTCGTTAATCTCGAAAGCGACGGTATCTTAGAAATTCGTATTGCTCATTCGCCAGCAATTTGGCGTGATTCGATTGCGTCGAATTACGTGCTTCAAATGTATATCCCAGACGTGCTATAGCTAGAAAGGTGTACAGTATTTTAAAAGCGAAAGCATTTTTGAAATCCGTGGCGTGCCCGATAATGGGATCCGGTGATTTTTACAGCCTCGTTTCTCCTATCATCGATACGAATCATGTTATTAGAAAAAATATATAAGAACAGTGAAATAAGCGTAGTGGCTAGTACGAGTTAAAGTCAACGACGCGTACACATAGAACGGAAATTTCGACGGTTTGACAGTTCCAGAAGAAAGATCGGTGCGAGGTCGATTAGTTCGGTAGCAATTTTGAGGGGAAAAAACGGAGAGGAGCGAAAAGACGTGGAAGAGCTGTCGAGTCGTATTAGACGTATTATATACGGACACTCGATTTTTTTCGGTTGGAAAGTATAAACAGAAAGATAATATCGTTGACGCGTCTCGGTTCTTGCGGAGAACGTAGGTGAAGAGAGTTTTCAATAAGCCTGGTAACTATGGTGGTTTTTTAACATAGGAATTTCCATCTTAAACGATAAAAAGTCTAAGAAACTTGCGTTGTACCGACTCAATTTGTCTTATGTGTATTTATCTTGGTGGGCGGTCCAGATTATGCATGCATACTCTAACGTAGGCCTAACTATTCATACATATACATACATACATACATATATATATATATATATATATATATATAGCGTTTCTAAAGCTTTTGGCCTGTGAAAGATCGAGCGTGAAACGAGTTTCACAAAGCTCAGACATTCGTGTGTCTTGTTAATCGTGCGATCAATATACCGATGCAAACGGAGTCGCGAATTTACACGTAGCTCCTAGATCACAAGCTTCTCCTCGATATAATCGAAAAAGGGACGTTGTCGATAGCGCGAAGGAAAATCGCACGTGTAACGTTTACGAGCAACCCGCGTTATATGGCATTGCGGTATATTTAGTTTTAGATCATTTAGAGAACACCAGTTTGCTAATATAGTTCGATCGGATCGCGAGTTAAGCGAATGTTCGACCGAATCCACTCTTAGATACAGCGTAAGGTCGCCAGCGTATACTAACGCGTTATTAGCATGGGCAGATTCACTGGTTAGATCATTGATGTAAAATAATAAATATGTAATATAGCCAGCTGAAGATAACGAGAAGGAGAGCGCAATGCCTAAATCAGTTGTTGTTGCTCGTTTATCCAGTGGTGTATCATTTATACGGAGTAGATGAAATCAAGTATCGTTTTTTTTTTCCGCGTGAAACGCGTAACATGACATTTCGAGATATTAAACGGCAACGTGTTTTCAACACTCCATTCATGAAGTTGAAACAGATTGCTTCGAATATATCAGGCAACGATTAAGGATTCCACTCTGTTATAAACTTTTAAATCATCGGCGGATAATAAGAATCTACTATGTCGGAAAAATTTTCACGCGTCGTTGATAAAGACGATGAAAGAGAGAGAGAGAGAGAGAGAGAGAGAGAGGGAGAGAGAGAGAGAGAAGAGACGAGATCATTCAGGGAGTGCAACACCCGAAGCGAATCTTCGACGATTTGGAAAGACGATGATCGAATTTCACGACAAGGTGACGATTTCAGAGATGGCTGCGTCCAGGTAATGACGCTTACGTGGCTACCTTTACGAATTAGAATAACACGATTTATCGAGTCGAGAGTCTCTCGCAAATCTCTGTACACCGAGTTAACCTGCTGACCATCATCGATGTTCCTTGGATAAACAACATCGTGATATTTGCCATCGTGAATCTTCTTCGAACGAAACAACGCTGATCGAATGTATTTAAGTAAAGCTAAAGTAAAGCATTGGTGTAGATATACAAAGTTAATATATGTATTTACGTATAAAAGTAAACGTTGCGCTCACAATTAAAGCTACAACGAGATACGATGTAATGAGTTTCTGATAGTAGAAAAAGACTCGAAGGATATATCGATCGCGGAGAGTACATTATTAATATTAATGGCGAATACGATTTATGCCGGCACGGTGAGCAAACTGGCAATCGGCGTTACGCGGTTGAACATAGAAAATTTCTCATTGGAACAATCGCTTCGAAACTCTCAGTGATACGGCAGCAGTCTATATACGAGATCGTTAAACAATTTACGTACAAATAGCCATGGATATAGCCAATCGATGCTTTCTTCTATTTTCTAATGCTGCGAAGTCGAGATCGGAATTTTCTTAGAGGTACACGTTATAGGTAAGAACCGTGTTGTACAAACGAAGGTACCATTGTTCGTCGTTCCTCGGTGACGATTAATCGGAAATAGCCTATAAAAGGATGACGCGCAATGCTTTCCGCTCGCGCGACCAAAATGCTTCTCGCGATACGCCTGTTCGAAGAAAACGTTCGCGTAAATACGCTATGACCGATCTATACTTTAGCGAGCGGATTATCGACGCGTCAACGGGGAGAATCGGGTGGATCGGATCGGCGTCGCGAATCGTTCTTCGTCCTTTGCCTCGATTCTTTCGTCTTCGATCGCGATCGACGCGTTCGTTCGAAAGAAACGACAGAGTCGATACTCGACGGACGATCGGGAGGAATCGATGTTCACGGTGGAAGCGACGGCCGGTGCTCGAACCGGTCACGTTCGGAAACACTCGGAAACTATTCGAGGAATTTCCTACGGCCCCCCTCGGCTCGCTTATCAGGAATATGGCCGCGCGAACCTAACGTTCGGAAGTCGCGTCTTCTCCGCTCGTGTTTTTATCGCGAACGGTGAAACGGTGGTGGAAAAATAGGTCGTCGCGACGACCCAGCTTCGGCGAGTCGGCTGGATGGTTGGCGCGTACGTCCGTGTCCCGGATGCACCTATCTTTCGGTTCGTTCGGTCGGTCGACCGTTGCTGACATTTCTTTTAACGCGTTTGTTTATCGGCGGATTCGTTCGAGCTCGCAACGGTACTCGGTCGCCGGATATAGAAATCAAGAGTTATCCGCGGCCGTGGGCACTGCACCGGTTGCCGCGTATCGAGTTTTACGTCGGTCTGCCCGCGGTGTACGCGTAGCGAATCTTTCCGTAAAGACGGCGACGACGATGATGCGACGAGTAGCAGAAATTCTCGCAGGTCAGGTAACGAATTCGTCCTCCTTTCTCTGCTCTTTCCTCGGTTCCCCCTTAGCCCCGTTTGTCTCACCAGCCGTTCCCACTCACGCACGTACACAGGTACAGCCACATGCACGCTCTTTCCCTCTTTCTTTCTCCTTCGAACACGCTCCTTTTTCGACCTATCTTTTTCCGTTCGCGCTGTTCACGCGGCCCGGTTTGGCGTCACGCTCGTCGAGGCACAAGCGCGAGTAAATGAAATTCGTCAAGGATTTATGCCAACGGCCGACGCGGCGAAACCGTATGCGATTCACCCGGCCGTGTAGGTAGCTACGTGAATTAGAGCTCTTAGCCGGGTATCCGAGTACTCGCTGTACTCGTTAATACCCGAACTCTCGTTCGAGAAGCGGATACGAGTACCAGTGCTCGAGTATCCGGATTCCCCTCTTTTTCTCACGATTAGTACTCAAGTACGTACGAAGCTTTCCACTCGTCTGCGTCCGAACGTAGACCGGGGAGACAAACTTTGATCGAATCTATCGATACAGTGGAATCTTGTTGACCGGTAAACAGATTCTTGAAAGAAAAACCACTATACTGGCAATCTAAATCGTCGCGAATGTGGTCCGAATACTCGGATCTCGGATCGAGTGGCTATCCGAGTACTCGAGTTCGGCACGAAGCTGTAGATCCGAGCAACGATGTGAGTTCGCAACGCGAACCAACCAACTCGGTTGTATGTCGGCGATTTGGCACGAAAACGAGAAAGGAAGGGAAGAATGTGGACGAGGCGAGCGACGGACGAAGAATAACGGACGGAAACGTAGTGGCGAATCTCGTAGAAATTCCGGAACGCTGCGAAGCTCGCGTGCCTGTCAATGAAACCATGCGGCAGGGAGGGCGGGCAGGCTGTGAGAGGCGCGTGCCGAAACTGGACCGGTGCGCAATTTCCGAGGAATCTTATCTCTCGTTTGCATCTTCGGTATCGGGTTACGGAAAGGGGCGTTCACACCGGAGCTCCGTTTCTTCCGTTCCCCGTCCCATTCTTCCATCGTTTCGCTTTTAGTTCTTGAAGATAGGAGATCGCCAGAGACAGGAGAAAAGAATTTTAACACGCTTCCCGGCGTTTAGATGCTCTCGCCGTTGGGTATCTAGGTATCGTTCGTATCTAGGTAGATCGTAAGAGAGAGACAGATAGATAGATAGAGAGAGAGAGAGAGAGAGAGAGAGAGAGAGAGAGAAATCGCGGAAATCGTATACGAATGGAAGGTAACGCGAGCCTGATCGAGCGAGAAGCGTTGCCGCGAATCGGAATCGGAAGGACAAAGTAGCCGACGACGAACGGATGGAAGGAGACGACGAACGGCGCGGCGAGACAGAAGCGTGCGAGAGTGTGAGTCGCGTTGCCACGACGTGGTTACAAGGAAACCCTTCTACGCGGTCGGCGCCGTGGCGCCTTGGCACCAAACGATCGGCCCATCCGGCGACACTCAGCGACGGATCGGACTTTGACTTTGCTTCTCGATTCAGACTCGTGCGACTCTCGTCTCGTGAGAGTTACCTTTTCGCGTATCGAATCGGCTCGGCTCCGGCTCGGCTCCGTTCGGCTGCCGGCTATCGTCTCCGAGAGCGAGAAAACGTTTCAACGTTTTTCGGTGCGCGTCGATTTCGTGAGAGGCGGAACGACGGCTCTCGTACGAGACAGGTCGAGAAAGAGAGAACCGGTAGGCGTTCGAAGCGATTAATCGGGCTCGTAGAGAATCGATACGTGTACTTTCGTTTCGTTCGTCGTCTCTCGTCTCTCGTCTCTCGTCTCTCGTTCAGGAGGCTGCCGCTAGAGAAACGGAGACGAAGCGAGGGGAGGAAGGGCTTGGACGGGGGGGAATCGAGCTCGAGCCGAGTGGAGCTGAGTCGAGCCGAGACGAGACGACGAGTTGCGCGGCCCGGCTGGAAAAAAAAAGAAGAAAGAAGGAAAAGGAAAGGAAAAAACCGAAAAGGTGGACGAAGAACGTTATTCCCATTAGCGTGTCGCATGGTATCGGCGAGTCGAGGTTCGGGGCCGGTCATCCGAACCGTCGCTCCAGTCTTTCACGCTCCTTTTAACGACTCGCTCGAGGACGCGCGGATCCGTGTCTATCGTTTGGACGCGCGACCGCGCGATAGTCTCGGTAGCCCGTGGTCGTTCCTCCCCGGGATCTCGCGCGGTCCCTTTCGCCTTGAAAACGCAAAGTTCGGCCTGGCGCCAGATGCCTGTTCGTTCCGGCGCCGCTCCACCGCCGCTCCACCGCCGCCGCTCCACCGTCCAAACACGATTAGACTTCTAACCGGTTCTCATTAAAGCCCTTCGTCCCGAAGGCTTCCCGTCGCATCGGAACGGCCCGCGCCCGGAAAATCCACGGAAACGATACCGAACGCTCGTGTTTCTCGCGGGCGTTAAAATTCTCCCGAGAAAACGGGATCGCGACGATTGCGCCGATAGGGCGACATATCCGAGCGCGTAACTCGCCTCGTCGAAACGACCAAAGCGCGATACTTATCGGTGATGGGTCGTACTGTCGATAAACCGGCGCATTTCGCGGCCGATAAGCGACGCTCGTAAATCCCCACGATCGGTACGAACCGGCGGCTCGGCTTTTCCTCGGTCTCTTCGACGTGCGCGTTTTCTGGGACGACTAGAAAATCGCGAAACAAAAAGCAGACGAAAGGAGAGAGAAACTCGACGAAGTAAAAAGGTTGAATCGGTCTGGCGAACACGGTACACGATGTGATCGCGTCGTGTCTGGCCGACAGATTTTCGACCGCCTACCGCGAATGCTCTCGTTGAATCGCTCGTAAGCGATTCGGATAGGTTCTTGACTCGACGCGATCCGTCCGTATCGCGCTCGCTAGTCCGAGTCGTCCCTTCGGATCGGATAGAATCGGGAGGGAAAGAAGCGCGTAAAAACAGGTAAACGAAAGAATGGAAAAAACGGAGAAACAGTTTGCAGCGTGAGATGGCGAGTCTGTTCGCGGAGACGAGAACGCGTTCGCGGAATCGCGTACGCGCGAAAGCGGCGGAGCTTTGGTCCCGCCTACACGGATCTTATTCGTGGCCGCGATGGCCGCTATCCCGTATCTCCGATTCTACGGTCGGAGCGGAGTCGCGCCTCGAAGGTGGAGACGCGGCTGCGCGCCGCTCTCCGTCTCGCTCTGCATCTCCATCCCCCTTCGTCTGTGTTTCGCGGCGTTTCTGTTGCTCTCTGCACACGGTCACGCACACGGGTCCGTTCGTCGGCGAGGGCTCCTAGGTTCGCGGCTGCCTTCATCGCGCGCGCGCGCGCGCGCGCCTCCTTCTCGCACCCTCTGTCCTTCCCGCCCCCGAGACGTCCCCCGACTCTTCTACCCCCTCTGCCCTTAGCCCCTCGGACCCCTGCCGCGCCCTGCGGCCAGCCGGTCGTCCCATTCGGACGAACGAACGAACGAACGAACGAACGAACGAACGAACGAACGAACGNAACGAACGAACGAACGAACGAACGAACGAACGAACGAACGAACGAACGAACGAACGAACGAACGAACGAACGAACGAACGAACGAACGAACGAACGAACGAACGAACGAATCTTCGTTGATCAAGTCGCGCGACCTCTCTCCGTGGCCGCCACTATGGCGAACCCCCTCCGTTTTTCGTGATCGTCGCTCCGCACGGGGTGCCAGATCGTGCGCGCCTCGAATCGTTCGACCTACCGAGTAACCGCCAAGCTTTCTTCTGTCGAACAGATGCCGTGGTGTTAGCTCTCGAGGAGGATGTTCCACGGGGGCGGAAGCAGCGGTTACGGCGCGAGTTCCGACTACCAACAGCAGTCTCAACAACAGCAACAGCAACAACAGCAACACGGCCAGCAGCTTCAGGCGCCCGTCTACGTACCATCTTCTAGGCCGACGATCCCGTCGGCGGCGACAGCCGCGGCAGCCGCTGCAGCGGCGGCTCAGTATCACTCGTTCCCCGGTTCTGGTTCGCCAGCTTGGTAAGTGACCGCTGGCGACCGATCGCCATCGTCCGATTCCTATCTAGCCTGGCTAACGCACCACGACATTTCCTTGGATACGAAAGGGAGAAGACCGCGGCCTCGTGGCAGCATGGCGTGGAGACGTACGCCGCGCACCACGCGCTCGCTGGCCACGCGAGCGGATCCGCGGCCGCGGCTGCGGCTGCCGCCGCCGCCATGGGCCCGCATTCCGGACACGCGCACCCTCATCCGCATCCGCACGCGGCCCATCCGCACACCGGACACCCTCACTCGAGCCTCGCCGCGGCCGCCCCCTTTTACGCCCAAAACGTCGCCATGATGTCCTCCTGGCGAGCCTACGATGGAGCTGGATTTCAACGGGCCTCCCCTTACGGTTCGTATCATTTCGTCCCATCGATTACTCCGTCGTCCGCCCTTCTCGTCGAACGTTCGCGATCCTCGGTTCCCTCGTCGTTGCATGCCGCCGATCCGAAGCGCCAGATCGCCAAAAAGGCCAGGAGACGCTGGACGTTAACCAGACCATGTAGATCGAGCGAAGGAAAAGCGGCGCAGAGTGCGACGCGACGGATGCGTGCTCGATAAGAGGAAAAAAGCTTCTCTCTCCTGGTCGATGAACGCGCACCGCCACGCATCGACGACGACGACGGCAACGACTGCGACGGCAGCGACGACGTCGGTGGTGTTGCCGGTGGTGGGCCATCTGCGTCGAACGAGCGATAGCGGCTTCTTTCAAACGAATTCTCGCGGTCGAGTGTTCCACCGCCGGTGCACACGGTGCGTGGCGTGTTCCTCTTCCGCGCCAGTACTTACATACTTACATACGTATATCGTTTTTTCGGCTACTCGACGGCGGCGCGGCGTCGCGCCGCGCCTCTTCCATATCCGATAAAAGTACGTATAAAAGTGGCCGAGCGATTTCTCGGCACAATTTCGGCAACGTCGACGACCTCCTGGAGCGAGGGGGGGGCAGAAAGCCGCGCGCGTTCACCCATCTGCGAAAAAACCGGCGTTCCTCGATTGTTTCAGACACCGCGATGGACTTTCAATTCGGCGAAGGTCGCGAGTGCGTTAATTGCGGAGCTATATCGACGCCGCTTTGGAGGAGGGACGGCACCGGGCATTATCTGTGCAACGCGTGCGGACTTTATCACAAGATGAACGGAATGAACAGACCGTTGATAAAGCCGTCCAAACGTTTGGTAAGTGGATGATGGAAAGCAACCCTGTCGTTGCGTCGATCGCGTTTTAGTCGCGGGCCGTCTACGAACTACGAATCGGTGCGGATGTCGCTCGCTGATTTCAGACAGCCACCAGGCGATTGGGTTTGTGCTGCACGAATTGCGGTACCCGCACCACCACTCTCTGGAGGCGCAACAACGAAGGCGAACCTGTTTGCAACGCTTGCGGTCTCTACTTTAAGCTGCACGGCGTCAACAGACCTCTCGCGATGCGGAAAGACGGTATTCAGACGCGAAAACGAAAACCGAAGAAGACGCCCGAGTCGAACGCCAGATCGTCCACGGTGGATCACGAAACTACCGCCGTTTCGGCCGCTTCTTCTCCGTCCACGGGTAAGCACGGAATTCCACTCTCCTCGCGATCCTTCCCGCCATTCGTTCGTTTTCCACACGGCGATCTTTCTCCCATCCACAGAATTGAAGGGTAGTCAACAGCAGCAACAACAACAGCAGCAGCAGCAGCAGCAACAACAGCAGCAGCAGCAACAACAACAACAACAACAGCAACAGCATCAAATCGAGGTGTCCAAGTCGACCGCCGGTGGCGCGTCCAGTTCGTCGGACAGGCCGGTCTATCTAGGGCATACGTCTCTATTGGCGACCGGAAGCGTAGCTACCGTGAAAACCGAGCCACGAAGTTGCGACGGCATCGTGGGTCAGCCGTACTCCTCGTATTACCAGCATCCTCATCAACTAGGGGTGGCGACCAGCGAGCATCAACAGCAAACATACTACGGGAGTCAGGAAGCTCCCTATCATCATCAACATCACGTTACCGCGGCTGCCAAGTTGTTAGCCTCCACGTAATTTGATCTCAACGTCGAAGAATCGACGGGACGATTTCCGCGATGCGCCAACCGCCGACGCGAAACGGACGACGAGCTCGTTCCTTCGTCGTTGTTCGTCGTCGTCGTCGTCGTCGTCGTCGTCGTCGTCGTCGTCGTCGTCGTCGTCGTCGTCGTCGTCGTCGTCGTCGTCGTCGTCGTCGTCGTCGTGTTGCTCGTTTCGTCGCATTTCGTTTTTCGTTTCTCGCTTGTCCGTTGTCGTTCGTCGTTATTACATTGCCGCGTACGTTCCACGCAACGAACCGTATGCGACCGATAAGCGAACCAGCGGAACAGGATAAGCGAGGTTTATGCTTTCGTCGATCGTTCGTCGACGATTCGCCGCCGTATATTTAGTTTTCTCGTCGTCTTCGTCCATCGAAAAGAGAAAAAGGAAACGACGTCGTCGTTGTCACCGCACTAGGTGCTATCGACCGACTTTCATCGATTTCGGCGTCGACACCTCGCTGTCTCACGGTCGTCCTGACACGTTTACTGGCAGTCGCGCGACGCTTACGTTCGTCGAACGGTATATATGTATTCGCCAACGAAAGGTACTCGATTGTAAATAAAAATCGCGAGTCGATTCGTAAACTAGATTTCTACGGTAGACTAGTTTTAGAGGCGTGTCGACGATTTGATCGACCGATAGAGCGCATGGAACGCGGCGAATCCAAGGCGCGCGAACGACCTATCCGCTTCGAAGAAATGTCAGCTTTTTTGTACAGTTCCTGTATGATTAGTTTTCCGACGCGCAATAAAGAGAATAGCTTTCGATCTCGTCTTGTCGTTTGTCGAAGGAGAGACGCGTCGTCCTCCAAAGCGTTGCGCTACCTCCCGCTCTCGAACCTGTCGCCAACGTGGATTTCTCCACGATGCTCGGTAAATATTGTCTTTTCGCGGTCTGACGACCCGGCTGACGTTCGCGCGCCCCTCATACTATCTCGATCTCTCGTGGTCTCGTTGCACTGTGTGCGCGATCAGTTCAACCCTCGACGTCCTCCTGGACGAACCCCGAGCTCGCCGATTCTTGTTCTCGCGTCTTTGCTACTCTCTTCGCTTCCAAATATTCCTCGCTGTCTGCGATTTCACCGCGGGAGAAGGATGGGTAAGTGCTCGACATACGATTCGCCGATCGAGAAGATCGACTAATTCGATTGCTTGTCGCGGAAACACAGGAAGAACGCTGCCGACGCCGGTTGCCTGTAAGGTTTGTGGCGACCGATCTTACGGGAAACATTACGGGGTTTACTGTTGCGACGGTTGTTCGTGTTTCTTCAAGCGGTCGGTGCGTCGCGGCGCCCTATTCACCTGCATAGGTTCGCCAGATTTCTCCTCTTTTCCTATCGTTCGAAATTCCCAGCTGATCACGGAGACGAGATCTTGCGATTGCGCCCATTTTTTTTTCAGCCGGAACCGGAGCGTGCTTCGTCGACAAAGCGAGACGCAATTGGTGTCCGTATTGCCGCCTGAACAAGTGCTTTACCGTTGGCATGAACACGGCAGGTAAGCATAATCGAATCGACTTCGATCGCGAACGTAAGTACGCCGGCCACTGTACGACGTACAGGGCCAGCGAAACGAGATGCAAACAAAACGCGTGTCGCGAGCCTCTTCTCGACGTGTCGACGCGACGCCACCATTATTTTTACCGCGACCGTATCGCGCGCGCGCGCGCTCTCCGATAATATCGTATAAACAGTCGATCCTTGGACAAAGCGAACGCCAGACGATAGCTCGTCGTTTTTGTCTTTTGTCCAGCCGTTCAGGAAGAGAGAGGACCGCGCGTTCGAAACAAGATCGCATCCGTCGCGCGTCATTTCTCCCGTGCGTCGTCGTCGCCACCACCGCCGCCGCCACCGCCACCGCCACCGCCACCGCCACCGCCACCGCCCTTGGTATCTCTTTCATCTTCTTTGGACCCAGGAATCGTAGCACCGATTCTAATCGCAAAGGAGGCGGCCGTCGCTGCAAACCCAACGATGCGATATCACGCGACCGACGTCAACGTCGATAACGGACTCTCTTTCTCGTCGATGAGACGGATCCTCTATTCTCCTCGAGTGCCTACGATTCTTGTCGCTGGTAAACGAAATCGCACGGTAGAACGGTCGTATGGTAGAAACGGTAGAAACAAAACGAAAGAGGAAAACGGACGGTGATCGGTATCGTACGAGGGGGACGCGCGATGCTAACGAGGCGCAATTGCTTCCAGGAGACACGATACGATACGAAGTCGCGGCACGGATATTCTTCGCGACCGTGCGAGCCGCTCGCCAGCATCGAGACTTTTCCATGCTCGCTTTCCACGAGCAGAATAAGATTCTTCGAAGAGGATGGGCTGCGGCGTTCGTTCTACGAGCTGCGATCTGGCCGGTCGATTTGACTAATTTTCCAAAAACGACCCTCTCGGCTGACAGACACGGTGACAACATCGAACACCATCATCATCGCGCTGTATCCGCGGCAAGAGCCACCATCTCTAGTTTGCGTCCCGATCGAGTCGAGCTCTCGATTCTGGAAACCTTGATCCTCTGTCGACCCGGTAATCAATTATTTTTACGCATCTCGCGCGTCTACGATCTTCGCCAACTACGAGCACCATTTTTTTCAACATTCTGTGCCGACGGTGTTTCCGCCGCTTTTCTAAAGCTTCTCTTTCTTCTTTCTCTTTCCCCCTGAAAATTCAGAGATCGCCGAGACGGCGAACGGCATACGTTTGACGTCGCGAGCAACGGACACCGCAGTGGACACTCTGGTTCGACATCTTGCTGGTAGAACCGAATCGTCGGCCAGGATGGCCAAACTTATGCTCGTCCTTCCCATCTTGACGGGATCCTGCCCCCGGGAACTAGCCAACGATCTTTTCGCACCTATTATCGGTGACGTTGACCTCGAAAAAGTGATCGCGTCTGTGCGCTGACTCGATCGTTCGTTCCACCGTGTTCGCGTATCTTCCTCCATCCCAAAAAAAAGTCTAGTCACCGCGCCGCAAATTAATCTCCTATTTGCCTCCGTTCTTCCCTTCCCTCTTTTCTTTTCCCTTTTTTCCCCACATACTTCGTAAGCCATTGCGTAAAAAACGTTCGCCACGTGATACGTTTGCACTTACCTCCTGCAAAAATTCGTCACGCAGATGCAACAAGGAACCGCACATTGGATGAAAGAATTGCGATCGGCATTTATTTTCTTTGGCACTTTATTGACACAAATGTAACGACCTTACGTTGAGTAATATGTACAATCGCTTAATGGTAATATGGCGCAATCAAAGAGGATGGAAGAAAGGCGAAGTTCGCGAAACGGAACGCGTCAACGTTCGGCGAAAATCTGCGACGATTCGTTGCGCGCTTCCCTCTCGTTTCGTTCATTCGCTTCGAGCAATATTACGAAACGAGTAACGATAAATTATCGGTACGCGTTTAGAAATAAAAAGGAAAGATGACGAGAAGATGCGGTTAGAAAATAAACTAGATATTACCACATAGCTGTGCTATAAATTGCAAAATCTTCACACGCACACACGAACGCGCACGCACGCTATCGTTAGTAATAAATTACAATACTCACACACGGTACAACGCATATTTTTTTTAAGTCACGCTGTTGCGCGACATATAAATCTGTAAATTTATCAATTATTCGTTGCTTCGTCCCAATTCGCGTTTTAACACGTATTTCCGTTTAACGTAGCACCAGAGCGAATAACGCGGCTTTTCCAACACGCAGGCACGTTCAACTTCGAAATGCTGTACGATCGATCGATCGGAGACGAAACTTTATCGCGGCAACCAGCTTTTCTCTTGCCGAATTGTATCTTCATCTTACGAACGTTACCGTTATTCTCATCGACGCGAACATATCCAAAGACATTCTGTAGAATCTCTTTCCTATTGCACCTTGAAGCGCGTGAAAATCGATAAAACTAATCGCATCACGAACGAACGATCAGTTGCGAATTATCATCGCGTATAGGAGGGATACGTTCAAAGTTAATCGCCGACTAGCGAACTATGTAATTCCGTGCCGTAATTGCGATGGCATTATGGGCTAAGGGTTGCGTCGCTCGGCTCTAAGAGTTCTAACGCGATTAACCAAACTGCGGGCAATGACCTCTCAGAAATCATTCATCCATCGATTAACTTATTAAAGCGAAACGGACAAGCCCTCTTTTGTTATCTTATCCTCTATTTCCCTCCCCCTCCCCCCTCCATCGAATCTTACAAACATCAATAAAACTTTTTTCTATACTTTCGATATCTTTCTTCCTCGGAATGTCTGTGTAACTGATTCAAAAGTTCGTTCGGTACATACCACAGTTTGTTCCCGTTAACGAGAAGAACTTCCGTTACCTGACAGCATATGGCAGCCATATTAAGCTGAGCGGTCAAATCGGTACGATCACGCGGATGAATGTATCGCGGTGGAAACAAAGACGGTGCTACTATCATCGCTACGTTGTGAATCGACATTTTATTCGACGCTTGATTTTCCACGATCAATTCGAAAAATTTAACCAACGCCTTCAGAGTACAACGGTTCTCTATTGGCAGCAATAGTACGAGCAAGTTCAATGCGTGCGACAACTCCTGGTGATCCTTCACTCCTGCGCATACGAGAATAAAAATAAAAGCTTTTATTTAATAAAATATATCGCAAAAAAAGAGAAACTCACGCGTCGGAGTACTCGTGCGTACGTTCTACAGGGAATCTAGCGCGTCGAATGAAACGAGAGCGCAACCGAAAGTAGAAAACATCTTAAGCTTAACACGTTCGTAACTTACCGTGACTTTGGTAGAAAGCGTCGATAAGCTCTACGGTAAGCAGCGGTTGTGGCAGGTCACGCAACAACTTTTTCAGAACTGCCGACAAATCGTGGCACGACATGCATTTAAACAACTTGTCCATTTCTTTCGGCTTGCAATAAAAATCCATTTCCAACTGTCTGCACATCGATTCGACCTGAACGAAACAATGATAGCGTCATTTATTCCATACGTATGTATTTAGCATATAGATCTTCGTTGATAATTTCGATTTGTTGAAAATGTACTTTTTGCTTGTGTCCCCCAACGCGAAGGATACCTTCCTCTTTTATGCCTCGTCTTGTTAATTCGTTAAGAAGCTTTTGAAATACCAGTGGAATATTACTCTCCTCGGACGATAATTGACTGTCTCGAAGTAAAAGAGTCGACAACGAAACCCCGAACAAGTTTCCAGCTACGAATATAACGGTGTTCAGTAATTATAACATCGAGTCTTACTTTTTGGTTGAAAAGTTTACTAGTATCGGTGCGAACCTTTCGTCCGACGCTTATTCGGTTTCCGCTTTTTCAATGGTAGATTATATTTATCGAATACCGCGGTAAGTTCAAGCCATAGCAATGGTTGTAACCTGGTCAAATCTCGCTGCGTGAGCGTTTCTACTCCCAGCCGATTCTGTACATCGTCGGCCAATGCAAGAGCTTCCGACTTCCAGATTTCCGAGTTTACTTCGTTCGTTCTACACATTTCTTCGAAACTCAAGTGACCGTGAGAGGATGTTCGATTCAACGGATGAGTAATCAAACGTTCGTCCACCGGTCTCGTTAATCCATACAGACTGCTATGACTTCGGGTTACCGTTGCGTGGTTCCCCGAATTTCTTCTAAAATTTCATACGTAATCCAAATCACGTTATCAATCGAGGCGATACGATATTTCAACTAAAATATCGCGACCTAAAAACCTAGAAACACACCTCAACGTAGTATCCGTTGGAGCGTTCTCGATAGCGTCGCCTATGCCCGTCGCATTTGCCACTTCGCTAGGATCGCTTCCGCTTCGTCTTTGTATACTGGGTTTCGACACGTGTATCGTTCCTAATCTCTGGTAGCTTGTTAGTTGAATTCCTTCTATAAATGAACGTAATGTGCTCTTGTGATCCTATGATTATGTAAAGAAGAATTAGGAAAAGTGTCGTTGCAACGTCAAATACCTGAATCGTTAGCAACGTCTCCTCGTAACGAATATCCGGCCCATCCACTTGAAGACACATTTCCGAAAGGAAACACCGATCCCGATGTTATCACCGTGTCTACCGCCGACGATGGCGCACTCGGCGTTCTACGTACCGTTTCTTTGTATTTGCAATCGTTTGGTAATCGATGAAAAACCGACACAAAGCTTGGTACGGTAACAGTACTTAAAAAGTAAAATACGATTAAAACGTGTACGAGTGACTACGGGCAACTATGGAAAAGCATAACAAACAAGCCTTACCTCGTACGATGGGCGTCATCGATGGTAACCGTTGCCAGTGACGGAGGCGAAGCATTCTCTGGCGTTACACCTGTTACGGAATCTAAAGAATCGGGTGTGGCACTACGCGATCTCGTTCCAGTACTAGATGCCTAACGACGAACAGTTAACAAAAGGACAATTGATCTTTCCATGTTCCCTTTTACAATTTATAAATTTCTATGTAATATACGTTTTATAATTCGCACCTCTATATCTTTAAAGACATCTCTAATATCCGGTTTACGAACACGTTGTCGTTGATTAAAACGCTGTTTCACCGTATGATTGAGCGACTTAACGCGACGTCTCACTGCTTCAGCTTGTGCTCGCGATAACGGACGTAATGCTGCGCCCAATTCGTCTGGCAGTACTTCTCTTCCAGCCTTCCATGCTTCCGTCAGCTGTCCTAAACCAGCTGTACGTAACCATTCAGCTTCCTCTTCACCGTCTTTCAAAGCCAATATAAATTCTTCGTTACCATAATTGTTACCGTCAATTATAAAGATGAACAGTAAGAGAGAACTACATACCATCGTAGTTACGTGGATATTCCTCTTCGAGGTAATCGTCCAATAGTTTGGTTTCTTCCATCATTTTTTGATACTCTTCCCAATACTCTAAAAGGTGGTTGTCACCTCCTATATAAGTAGTTGTCTGTGCTCTCTCCATAGTTTCTACAGTTTTGTTACGTATGCTTTGAAGAATATCAACTTTTATTAATCCGCTATTTAACAATTGTTCTCCCAGGTGTCTGCAAAAATAACAAGACGTTCAGACTTTGACCATCGTACGATAATCTACAAAGTTTCGAATAATAATAGCCATAATCGTCGATAAATTTGTAAAGGCGATCGTTCAAAAACTTTATACGTCGATACGATACGTAATTTCGTTTACAACAGTTCGGATTGTGATATTTTTTTAAGAAGCTTATAATCTGCTTTTCAAAGTAGGACACAAATCAAATTAACATACACATTGCCTCGAGGGAGTATCGCTGACACTTTCAAACAATCCATGTTGAAAGGTAATGGCACGAAATACGAATAAACAAAAATTCAAATGGATTCTTACGTTATGCAAAGTATATGTATTTGTCTATCGAGGTCCAGATAAGGGAAGCGCGAACATACGCGTGTTCCATGAAAAATGGAACTATGGACAAAGATTTCGAAAAATGTGAATGTTATTGTCTCTAACCTTTTTCCATGATGGAAAATTTTGCGCGAAAGCACGCGTAATAAGAGACTTATGAATGAAATACGTACATTTGTGAGTAGATGTGATCCGTGAATGTCCTATCATTGCTTTCACGATCATCTTATTCCATAAATAAAGCCTAAATTGACAGTGGTTGACGTGGTTGCATGAATCCTCGAAAGAAAGCATACAAGGGAAGAAACAACTCATTAACGTTCGATCGTGCTAAGAAATTTTTTAACAACTAAATACGTAGTCCATGCATGAAGCGATTATTTGCTACTTCCAAGAACAAATACATTCAGTGTATGCCTTTGAATCACAACCATCTCGTTAATAAAATCGTACTCGACTCGTCACTCTGAACTCGACATAACGAATCTATCTCGAAACTTTAACCAACAAATTTTCGCGCCTTTGCATAATTCCCGCTTTTCCGAATTTAACTTACGTTGAAAATAGAAAACGCGAAAACGTGTTCTCGCAACTTGACAACCTGTTGCTGACGCATACGATTCCCACTCGTATACTTACACACTGATTCACACCTACACCATTGCTGTTTTCGTGCTGACACCTGCGCCACCCATGCATCTTAACCGTTCACGCCATCTGGTTTTCCGATACTTTAAACCATCGACTAAGTACAAGATAGACCTAATATTCGATGTGGTTCGTTTAGTTTTACTTCCATTTTCATCTGCTCCTACTTCATGACGTTGAACTTCAAATATTTATAATCCGAATCTTTTTACCATATACTTGTTTATAATCTTATATACAATATTTATTATTATTTTTGTCTTTAAACCTTTCGTTTGTTATACAAAGCATACATTTATTTTATCAAAGCCACTATATTTCCTTTTTTCCAATAACTCTTTACAGAAGTAACTCAGTTTATTACTTGGAACTAAAAGGAACTTAGAATGTAGAAGTAGATTGAAATCTCAAACTCAATTTGCGCTTTGTAAAAATCTAGAAACTGTAGATGCTAATCTATTAGAAGAATTAAGCATAAGAATCGCGAGCGAATTGTCTTCTCGTAACAGGCAACGGTTGAATCGGAATTATTGTCGAATCAGAAATAGAACGTCGTGCAATATTGGCGACACCACACGGAGCTGGTCGAAAGCAGGCGTTTAGTGGCGATTTGAAAAAGAGTGGCAAATCGCTGCGCTGTAACACACAGAAGAAATATTAGCTTCACCTCATAATAAACCAAATATAAGAGTACTGTAATTTTTTTTAATAATATTCATAAAAAATAAATGTATTTGGTGTTATTGAAAGTCTGAAATTGTTTAACGATCATCGTCTATTGAGAAGAGTTTACGAACTTTCATTCACGTCATTTACGGTTAAAGATAGTATAAGACGAAAGCTAATTAGGATGATACGATCGCAAAAGGAGCGCTTAAAAGATGCAATTGATTTATATATTTGCCTATGTCGCATACTATTGCCCTCTTCGTACACGAGATACGAATTTGTCCTTGTTGTATACTATTGCTCTCTTTGTCTAGGACCGTTCATACAGCCTGTCCTTGCCGTATTATCTTGCGTTCTTTGTCTACGGACAAACCGCGTAATGCCATCTATCCTCACATGCTCCAAGTCGCTGTTCCTTCCGTCTTCGGTAGATGGCAGCATATGGTTTGTCGCACAATCTTGTATTTTTTGTCTACGGACAAACCGCGTAATGCCATCTATCCTCATATGCCCCAAGTCGCTGTTCCTTCCGTCTTCGGTAGATGGCAGCATATGGTTTGTCGCACAATCT